>BOPN01002302.1:120000-147500 GCA_017312705.2 Penaeus japonicus | reverse complement strand
CAAATACAAAAAAAAAAAAAATCCACAATGAAAATAACATGTAGGGAGATGGGGAATAAGAAGGAAACCTGTGCTTACGACTGTGAGTGCCACAGTGCAAGGCATCCCTACTGGCACATGGGCACATTGTAGACACGGCATAGTTTAAGTCACCTTCCTCTTCTCATATTGCCTGTACATCATTCATCGCTGGTAGGTTAGAGCAAGAAGTTGGCATCTTACTGTGTGCCATAGTTCTCTAAAGATTGTGCTTGCTAGAGACCATGGATGGGTGCCATTCATTCTCTCCAGCTGGTATGGATGGGTGCTATTCATTCTCTCTTCTGCTGGTGCTAGAAGAAAGTAGTGCCATCTAGGTTTTGGATTTTAGGTTAAACCCATTTTGTTTAATATTACAGCAATTATAGTAATTTTGATTGCCATTGTCATCACTCACTCGTTACTCACGGTACAATAAAAAACTTCTCCCAATGTCATGTACTTCACAACACCTGCAATCAGGCCAAAAACTCATGCATAATGGATGTCATGACACCCGTCTGCAATGGGTTAACAGACATTATCATATACAGGACTAATCCAAGACTGCTAGCTACTGTAATGATATCTGTGATTATATTCTTGCACAGTTTAGTTCATGTGTGTGCTTATGGCGTAGAATAGGTGCTCATTACATTTTATTCTTTTATGGCATATCAGTTCTCTCTCCTTTCCACTCTCTTTTGGCATGGTGATAAGCAATTCCTTTATATCTCTACTTGTTTTTATTTTCTTTATTGCTATTTGAATCTTTCCACTTTGCACCAACTAAAGATTATTAGACATGGTTCTGAATGAATGTATCTGATCCTTTGATCAACTCAGTATTGAAAAGATTATATACCTATACAGGCATCCCTTGCTATATCAACAATTGAAGTATGATTGATCAGTTTATACAATCTTTAAATCTCTCTCTCTCTCTCTCTCTCTCTCTCACTCACTCACTCACTCACTCACTCTCTCTCTCTCTCTCTCTCTCTCTCTCTCTCTCTCTCTCTCTCTCTCTCTCTCTCTCTCTCATTTTCTCTCTCTCTTTTTCTCTCTCTCTTTTTCTCTCTCTCTTTTTCTCTCTCTCTTTTTCTCTCTCTCTTTTTCTCTCTCTCTTTCTCTCTCTCTCTCTCTCTCTCTCTCTCTCTCTCTCTCTCTCTCTCTCTCTCTCTCTCTCTCTCTCTCTCTCTCTCTCTCTCTCTCTCTCTCTCTCTCTCTCTCTCTCTCTCTCTCTCTCTCTTTCTCTCTTTTTATATATTAATGTGCTATAGTCAATTATATGGTGTGTGGTTAGTGGTTATGTGATAATGACACTGCACAGTGGAGTGAGTATCCACCCTTGCTATGCTCACTCTGTTCTCCCTGTTTCTTAGTAACTGTATAGTGTTTGTGTTTAATCATTATATACAGTGTCTTGGGATTCATTTAGAGTATTAACAAGTGTAATGGAAGTAAGCTTACCATTGCTCAAGGCAAAGGGCAAAGGAGAAGCCTTACATCGGAAATGAGTATTCACTCATTTCTTTACCTTTGTTTCTCCCCATTAAAAAAAAAAGTCTGCATGGAAATGAGTGTTCCACTAATTTCTTTACCTTTGTTTCTTTCCATTTTTAAAAAGTCTGTCTGAATGATTTTATGTTTTGTTTGTAAAATTTGATTATTTTTGTACATTTTTTATGTAGATTGAAAAATACCCCTATGCTATAAGGCTATTTATATATTATTCAAATTTTAGGGAATAAGACCCAATTGTATAGTGAGGGATGCCACTCACTACTAGAGGTGGAAAACATTAAGGGATTTTGGTTTCTTCCACATCTGTAAATTGGTTGTGATAAGGATGGAACCCTATCATCTTTTAGTATTTTATGAGTGTAAAATATATTTTGTAGGGGATACCTAATGCTAAAGAAACTAACAGTGGTAACAGGAAGGAAAATATTGTTTTCCATGTAAAAATGTTTCAATGCTGAAGTAGCTCTAAATTTTTCCTTGGCTAGCATCATAGTATTTTGTGTTAGCCAGTGAAACCTATAAGAACAAGAGATACCTCTGAATTGATTGGATTATGTGTTGTCAGACAGCTGCTGTGTTTAGTGGATGCAAGATGTAGTTGCATTGAAATTAATCTGATTTTTTATAGTGTACAGCTTCTTTAATTGAATTAATAGTCACTGAAAAGATTTGTGTTAGAGGATTATTTTTATCATAATCATTTGCAGGTAATGTATTCATACCAAATTTTATATCAGTATTTAAGAGTTATCTTATGGATGTCCCCATGTTCTAATATTATATATTGAATTTTTTCAGGAAGGAGAAGAGTGTCAGCAATTGAAGAGTCAGGTACCTTTAGACATAGGTTCTCTTTCCATTGGTGAAGATGATGAGCAGTCATACAGTGTTGGTGAAGATGGGGACTCAAATGAGGAGAAAGTAGAACAGGACCTAAATGAACAAGAAGAGGAGGAGGAGGAAGAGTACGAATATGAAGAATTTAATGAAGATGAAAGGACAGATTTAGAGAACCACAAAGAAGAGGAGGAATGTTATGAAGGTAAAAACTGAATAACATTTTTAGCACTTAGCACTTTCTCTCTACTTATATCTATGTTAGTTCTTTATATCATTATAATTTTTTGTTTCTACAAGATAATTCAGCTTGACAAATTTATTTTTCTCAAGGGCCCACTGACATGATTGGGCTCAAGAAAAGTCAATTTTCAAAGTTTGGCCTATTTTACTCCAAATCCAGCTATAAACACTATCCATACAGAAAAGTTCAAATAATTGCATGATAAGGCATTAACCCATTGTGGATGGTGTCATGACAATCCAAAACCTAGATGGCACCACTTTCTTCTTGTACCAACAGGAGAGAGAGCCTTGAATGGCACCCATCCACAGTCTCTAGCAAGCACTATCTTTAGAGAGCGATGGCATACAGCAAGTTGACGATCTCTTGCTCTAAAGTACTGCCAATGAAGGATGTGCAGGCAGAATGAGAAGAGGAAGGTGACTCAAAACCTACCCAGTGTCTAAAATGTGCTCTGTGCCAATAGGGTGCCTTTTACTGTGGCACTCAGTCACCAGCACAGGTTTCCTTCCTCTTCCCTACCTCTTCATGCTATTTTCATTGTAGGTGGTTATATGTTTTGTATTCAAAAATGAGAAAAAATAAAAGTTGCTCTTTGTCCTCCCATAAAACAGCAGTACTTCTATCACACTGAGTATAAAGAAAATAATGAGCTGACATGGCATTTACAATTTTAGTCAACTGCAGCATAGATAGAGCATGTCATATAGCATATATAAGTCTCTAAATACAATAAAACACAAAAATGGCTTTAGTTTTATAATGAGTTATAGACTAGACAGAGAGTGGGAAGATTCAAATTATGTTGCTTCTAGCTATCTCGCTCTGAAATAAAACCCATCCTGAAGATTTGGCAAGCGAATCCATGATGGGTTAACCCATTCGCACCAGATGACATGCTGACGCACTTTGTGGTTTTTGGGCCTGACGCCGGCGACAAGATATTTGGTCAAGGCCGGTGCTCGGGTTGAGCGAGCGGACAGCCTAGGCTCGCGGCTAGTGCGCTAGAGAATCCCGAGGTGTTAGGCGTTTGCGTTCAAAAACCCCGGCATTCTGACCATTCAGAGCCGGAATAGCCCCAGCGTGAATGGGTTAACCACCTGAAGCCATGGTAAGGTATACCCAGGAGGGAAGTGTGGCGCAATATAGTCTACAAATTGGGTATCACACGGCTCCTGTTTCATAATTATGTACTTGGCATTGCTTGTCTTTTTGTGTTTTAACTTTTGTGTGTTTTATTGTATTGAGAGACTTGTATGTGCCATATCACAGGCTCTGTCAATGCTACAGTTGATTTAAATTGTAGTAAAAGAGTCCATATTAGCTCATTATTTTCTTTATTTTCAGTGTGATAGAAGTATTGCTGTTTTATGGGAGGACATAATGCAACTTTATTTTTTGTATTTGTGTACTGTCATGAACAAATAAGAAAAGTATGACCATCCACAATGAAGATAACATGAAGAGGTAGGGATAAAGAAGGAGACCTGTGCTTATGACTGTGAGGGCCACAGTACAGGGCATCCCTACTGGCACAGGGGCACATTGTAGACTCATCTCATTCTGCGTGTATGATCTCTATTGGCAGTAGTTTAGAGCAAGAGGTTGGCAACTTGCTGTGTGTCATCGCTCTATATAGATAGTGCTTGCTAGAGACTATGGATGGGTATTGCGACCGCGCAAAGCCAGAACGGCCCCTGCATGGATGGGTTAATGACGGGTGACATGATATCACGTCCAGTGGTGGCAGCGTCAGTTGCCATGGATGAGATATTTCGTTGTGGCTACCCTCCTGGCTGGCAAGCCAGGTGATCAGGTGTATAGCGCTTGGCTGCGGCTAGTGCGGGTGAATAGCCTGAGGCGTTCGGCTTATGCATTTGAAATATCCAGGCATTTCAACCATTTAGAGCCAAAACAGCCCTGTCGAAAACCGATGCTGTATTTCACAGTTATTAACCCTCTCTGGACGGGTGGTACAGCATGTGTACCGCGCATTCAAAAGCCCAGTGGCCGGGCGGCACAGTATTGTGCCAGCCATTCAATTGATTTAGGCCTAATAATTCGAACGCCCCGGCATTTGGACATTCAAGACTAGAATTACCCCGTCGGGGATGGGTTAAGTTCAATCATTTGATATCAAAGTAAATGATTTTTTTTTTTTTTTTTTTTTTTTTTTTTTTTTGCCATTTTTATCTAGGATTAAACAATAAGGGATAACTTAAGTTATCTGCTCTTACACAGACCAAACTGATGAAGTCAATGAAGACAGTGTTAATGCAGAGGAAGCAGATGGTGATGAAGATGATGATGATGGGGGATGGATTACTCTGACTAATGTCAAAAAACATAAGATGAAGAGGATTGGACTTACGCCTGAGGAAGAAGATATGGAAAAGGAAGTCCTTGTAGCTTGCATGACATCGGACTTTGCAATGCAGGTAGGGAGTTTGACTGTATGTTGATATTTGTTTACTTGCATATTTTATAGATTTTCATGAAGAATATTAACCCTACTGTGATGTCAGATCACTTTGTACTGCATTTTTCCTTTTGTTGAAGTTACAAGCTATTTATTCCTTCATTTATGATGACCTAATATAACAAATGCTAATTAATTAGTTTCATTTTGCTAATTTTTCATATGTTGCTAATATATCTTATTTCATACCATAAATTTAAAAACAATAGAAAACACACATCTTAAGATGCCCAACCCAGGCTAAACATCTAGGAAGCATTAAGATGTCTAAACCAATTTCTTCCACTACCAATTCCATCATACTTCCAGAAAATGTGTGGAGGAAGTATGAAATCGAATTATACAATTCTTTTGCTTTCAGAATGTCATGAAGCACATGGGCCTAAAGGTGATGGGAGTTGATGGGAAATTGATTCAGCAAGTCAGGACTTACATTCTACGATGTTATGCCTGTTTCAAGACAACAAGTATTATGAACAGAGTGAGTTTCCTCAACTTTTTTTTTTTCAATTAAAGAATAAAACTTTCCTTTTTCAGTGTTTTTTAATTTTCTCCAATCTGTTGTTTAGAATATGTTCTATATTTACAGTAATGCCATTAGCTGGAGAGGTAATATTTCTTTTGAAGACTGTTTCTCTTACGGATGTCATGATTTCAGCTTTATTAGTTTTCATCTAATAATGCAGTTATACTGGTGACATTCATTATTTGTTTTAACTCTTGCATCTAAGGTTTGTTTAAATCAGGATATTGCTTTGTTATATGTCCAGCTGATAATGACCATTTCATATATGATAGCCATGTATTTTGTTATAGTTATGTGTATCATAATCATTACCCTTTTTGTTCTACAGATGTTTTGCCCAAAGTGTGGTAATAAAACTCTCAAGAGAGTAGCAGTGACACTCAACCCAGATGGCACAAAGAGGATTTGGGTTAACACCAAGAGACCAATTAACATTAGGGGCACAAAGGTGAGACTGGACCATTCATTCATTCATTCATTCATTCATTCATTCCCCCCCCCCCCCATACGCAGAAAAGATAGATAGAAACTAGGAATGTCTTTTTATAGATATTATTTATTTTCATTGATTTGATTATTAGTAGTAGGAATTTATGATGATAGCTGTAGCTGCTGTAAACAGTTTTCTTTATTTTCTTAATCATTAGTGTTGTTAATGTTAATGTCATCAATCTAGTGTTATCAGTATATTTTTCTATCTATTTAGAAGAGCATTATTTTCAAATGGATGAGGAGTCAAGTCAGATTTGTAATGACACACTTTTATTGCTTTCCCATTTTGTTATAATTATTATTATTAGTAGCAGTAGCAATAGTGGTGGTGTTATTATTATGATACTATTACATTATTACTATTGTTGCTACTATTATCATGATCATGATCATTACCATTATTATAATTATTATTACAAATATTGCTTATTTATTTATTTATATTTTCATCTTTCATATGAAGTAATTTCTGGGTTTTTGCTCTTTCTCTCTATTGTTTATGTTTACTCTACTTTACCTTTACTATTATCATCATCTTTATCATCTTAAACCTTTATAATCAATTATTTTTCCTTCTCATCATTATTTTCCTACTTTTCCTCTTCCTCATCACCTTCACCACCTTATTGACCTCCTATTCCTCGTTGTCATCATGTTTGCCACCTTATCTTCCTCCTCATCTTCTCCACCAACTTATCTAACTCCTTTTCCTCCTCCTTATGACCACCACCAATGTATCTTCCTCCTTTTCCTCCACTTCATCATCTCCACCACCAATGTATCTTCCTCCTCTTCCTGCTCCTCATGCTCTCCAACACCTCAGCTTTCTTCTAGCCCTCATCATGATCCTCTCCAACACCTATCTTCCTCCTTTTCCTCATCCTCATCTCCACCACCTTATCTTCCTCACTTTCCTCCTCTTCCTCTTCAACACCTCAGCTTCTTCTTCCTCATCATCTCCACCACTTTATTTACCTCCTTTTCTCATCCTCCTCTCCATCACCTTATCTTCCTCATGTTCCTCCTCTCCAACATCTTATCTTCCTTGTCATCATCATCTCCATCACCTTATCTTCCTCCTTTTCCCCTTCCTCATCATCCCCACCACCTTATCTTCCTCATTTTCCCCTTCCTCATCATCTCCACTACCTTATCTACCTCTTTTTTCTCCTACTTCATAATTGCCTTGTTTACTCTTTCTTCCCTCTTCTGTTCCTTTGTTCTTGAATATATAACATACTCACAAACTGCAGTGTTACAATATCCTTGCTTTTATTTCTTGAATGTTAGTGTTGTAATGATTAAACATTCATTTCCTTTTTGTTTTCACAGTTCTCCCTACCCATGCCAAAAGGAGGCAAACATGCAAGAAATCCAATCTTAGCAGCTGATCAGAAAGAAGCAAAGAAACATGCCAGTAGACTTAGTTATAAAAAAGTCAACCCACTTCATGTTGACTATGATACTTGTGAGTATGGCTTATTATTCTTTCAAGTTGTTTTGAATTGTTTTAATGTGAAACACAGAATTTGGCTTTAGTTTTTGCATGTGCTCCTTAACCCATTCACGCCGGGGCGGAATTTCGCCTACTCCCGATCATGCCGGGAAGATTTCAAGCGCGCAACCGTTCGTCCCGGGGTGTTTTCCCGCTGCGCGCGGTCGCGCTGACGCTCGCAGAGCGTTTTTCACCCACCCTATCCTTATGGTTTGCGTGATTGCGTCTAAAGTGTAGACATGTGCAGAAAGTAGTGATATGTTCAGAGGAGGTATATCAGTCGAAAAAGATGTTACAGCACTGTTTTTTTAGTGTTATTCTATTGAACTTTTTCCATATTCTTTACTCCTATGTTGTAATACCAATGGGAAACGGAAGCATTCTTCTAGTGAGGTAACAAACATAGTTTTTTTTTTCATTTTTTTTTTCTTCCTAAAAGAAAAGAAAGAGAATATGAACAACCATACATGTGCATACAAGTGAATGCAAGTAACAGCAATGTTTTTTCAAGTGTCATTTTCTTTTAGTGGGGCAACAAAAAGATGTTATATAATTTTATTATTATATTTTTTTTTTATTCTTCGGCCAATTACAATTGATTTTACGATAGTCTTTCGACTCAGATCATCATATTCAACAAATCAGAAACAGAAATCACCATGCCGTAATCAAGATTACGTATGTACCTATGGCGTCATTCATATTACGTTATATCCCATTTTCTACTATTTAGAAGGATAAACTAAAGTAGCTAAGACAAATCAAGTATGAAAATCGAATTGTACTAAGAATAATCTATCATTCTAATGCGGACGTTTCAGCACGTCGCTACTGGCCTCCCGGCGCGCGGGCCGAAAATGTAGCCCGTGCCAGGACGTCACCCGGGTCCAGGGCTTTTTTTCGACCACGTGTCAGCACGTCAACCGGCGCGAATGGGTTAACTAGACCCTTGTGGATGGGTGGCAATATGTTGATGCCCTAAGTGGTTTTGACCATATACAAATATTATAAAATGCCACTTCCAGTTTGGCTGTTTTGCCATTCAGCACTAGGTGTGACAAGGAGTGTATATAGTTGTAAATAGCTTTTCTTTTCTCTATTACAATGAAGAATTTTTTTTGCCAAACTTTGTACTTCTCTGAATTTATGATAGTGATGTTACACAGAGTGTACAGCATATTTTCCTCCTTGTGTGGAGATGTAAAGATTAAACTACAGGGATTACTTGTCTTAAAATTGTCATGCTTATACCAATATCCACTATAAGTCTTGGGAGACTTATAGTGGATATTGGTATAAGCATGACAAAATGCAACAAAAGTAGTGAAGATTTGCAGTATTCTACAGCAATTGACTGTTTTTTCCACCAAACTCCTGTTCAAGTCCCTCATTCTACCAGCCCTTCCAAATGAACATAGGCCCATGTGCAAGGGGTTAGATAACTTGATATTTATCCTGCAATGCAATACTTATAGCTGTGATTTGCATATGTTGATTTACTTCACTGGTTGCAAGTATAATTGTAGAGATTCAAACAGGATTTTTAAATTTTATTTATTGAGAAATTACAAGTTATAAAGTACATATATCATGACCTTGTGTTCATAACAAAGTGATTTTATCCTTTTTTCTGTAGTTGGTCACATTATGCAGAAAATATATAAGTGGATAGTTTACATAAAAATGTAAGAAATGCTACTTATATAGCATTTGAGTATTATAATATACAAAACTATAAAAATAAAAGAAAAAATAATGAACAATTCAAATTAAATGCTTAGTAAACAAACATGTTATGAATATAAGTATAGCTATTTGGTAAGCATTGGTTGAATGATAAAATTTTTAGTGTTGACTAGAAAGGGGAGGGGGAGTTTATTAGAAAGATCTATTCTTGTTGTTACATATGTATACAATGTGAAAAATAGTGATTGTAAATGGGGGGTATCTAAAGTAAACTTGCTTAAAAGCTTAGAAATGGCTTTCAAAAGTAAATTATATATTGATGTCAAAAGTGGAAATAAAAGGGCATATTGATATTTTCTCCCTCCCAAAATTAAAGTTTCATGAAAACTTTGGTCTCTGTAAAAGGAGCTAAATTACAATTTATATAGAAAACTGATTGACAGATAGAGGCTGATATGAAACCAATGATTGACTCAGAAGGGAAAGTTTTAGAATTTCCTTGCATTAAATTTTATTGGAGCAAATAAGTGGAGTATGTAGACCATTGGTCAGTTTTAAATAATTGTTACTTGAATTAGTTGATTTGGGTTTTAGTGTAACAGGTTCATTAGTTGATTTGTAGAATTTTGCTAAAGAGGAAATGAGAGTTGGTAGTATGATTAGGTGTGTTCCACAAGGTACCCAAATTGGCTTGTTTAAAAATTGTGTTTCATATAATGACAATGATAGTGTTTTTGTTTCAATATGTCAGTAGAAAGTAGTGCAACCATTTGGTGATTATGATATGTGGTCTTTAATTGTATTGTTGCCTATTAATACAATATCTAAAATTAAAATTATTTGTTAATTTTATTTTCAGTAAATTCACCATTTGCTGTGCGTGATGTTTACTCTCGTGCTTCACAACTGGGTTATATTGCTGGGAAAAAGAATCATCAGATGTACTGGGAAAAGAAGAACCCCAATGAAGGAAGAAGAACAACAGGAAAGAGAAAAAAATAATGGTGTATGGATGCTTGTAGTGTAAATATGGACATGTATATTGTTACGAATATTTACTAAGGATATATTCACATACCCATTGTTTTAGGATTTAAAAAAAGCCACATTAAAGTCTACGCCTGAAAGTTACTAGTGGTATTGCTTCATGTATTGATGTTTACTACTTCTTTATCTGTGGAAGTTTTTTTTTCCACTTTTTGTATTAGTATTTGTTATTTTGAATTCTTGATTTTATGAAGCAGATAAGATATAAAGATATGGAAATTACACATGGGTGTGTGTATTGCATTTGATCTGGTATGAAAACGAGTATATTTTTTCCATAGATTGTTAATAAATAATATAATGGAAATCCTGAGGTTTATTGTCACATGAAAAGAGAGATCAACCATTATTGCACATCTAATGGTTTGAAAAGTCTCTGGTTGCTACTTTTTTACTTTTTTCAATCTATATTTTATATGAAAGGAATACAGCAACAAAGTGACTTCTATTTGATTATTCTATATTATTTTCTTGAGATCACAGTCAAACAAAAACAAAAAATCAAGCAAAAAGAAAAGAAACTCCTTTTTGAATTTTATCTGAAGGAATCCCTCTTTTCAATGAGGTTACTCCTTGTATGGATACATTACACAGGCATATGTCATGAGATGATTAAGATGTTAGTATCACTGTATAAGCCCTTTACAATTCTGTAGAATATACTGTATACAAGTATTCCTTTGGGACATTGCCAGTAATGTCTAATATATCATACAATGTTTACAATTTAGTTCAATTAGGTGTTACATTTCAATTAAACACCAGGTGTAATTAAATGAAAACTGATCCATACACAGCAGAACCTCTTTGTTTCATTTGTCACATTAAACTAAATGCTCAGAGGAATAAATCTATTTTTAGATTTCTACATGCTGCAGCTGCCCTACCTTAATGTCAAGTAAATGCAAAATACTGTAAAGTAAAAAAAAAAAAAAATGGCAATGAAATGAAATGTGCTTTTTCTTTGGCAACTGCTGTGATAAGAGCAACTTTCTGTTCAGCTGGTAAAACCTATGAATTTATTTGTGCCGACAAATATGGTTCACTGACAGTTTTTGCCCTGTCAATTAATTATCTAGTAAGAAAAAAAAACTCTTTACCCTCACTGCATGAAAGTGCAATCAGAAAACAGAGAATTAATTTTTTTTCTCTCTCAAAATCCCACTCATAGTCATTTGTTGTTAAAATTACATATAATGCCTTTAACTGAAAGTGATGTTCTTTCTGCCCTGACAGAAAACCTAAATGTATGAAAATAAAGAATTGCAAAAGTCTACCTGAAATGATAAATAAGCCACTAAAGAGTACCTATCACAGTTCACTTTTTTGTTGGAGTTCTTCATTATTAATGTCTTCTGTTCTATTTATCTCTGCAGTTTCTTTGTCATTACTGCTACTCTGAGTACTGGCCTCATTGTCATCGTCCTCTTCTATACTATCTTCATCTGTTGGGAGAAAAAATCAATCAACATTAGTTTAATTACAGAAATCTAGGAAATCACACAAAAACAAATCTCAATCTGAAACAATTAGGATAAAGTAAACAGAAATAAAATTAAAAGCATAAGTGTATCAAATAAAAAATACTTTAAATTCTTATAAATATTCAACCAAAAGAATGACCAGAAAGCTTTCATTTATTTATTTAATTTTTTTTAGAAAAAACATTCTTATAAGATGAATGATAAAGAATATTTATTTAGTGTATGAGTGCAATGGCAGATCCCAGACATTCTACAGGGCTGAGTGCAATTGGACCACCAAGCACTAGAGTGTGGAAGACAGCTCCTCCCTGGGAAAATTTTTGCATTTCAAAGTCATTTTCTTAAAAAAAATAAAGCAAACTGTAACATCAGTAATAAGTATGAGATTTAGGCTCTTATGGTTTCAATAAA
Source organism: Penaeus japonicus (assembly GCA_017312705.2). Taxonomy (NCBI): domain Eukaryota; kingdom Metazoa; phylum Arthropoda; class Malacostraca; order Decapoda; family Penaeidae; genus Penaeus; species Penaeus japonicus. Next base: position 135,254 of record BOPN01002302.1, on the reverse strand, counting down.
GAAAAAGGTACAAATATGCATACATGAAAATTTACAGGATTATAACCACACAACATTTTATTACTGATTCTAGCACAACTATATTATGGGCCAAATTATTCACATATTTCTGTCTATTGTGAATTAGTCTAAACTGGGAGAGCGTTTTATTACACCGGGGGTGGAGGATATGTGCATACCCATACATGTGTGTTTTAAGGAGTACATATGTGTACCTACATAACTCTTTCAGTAATTAGGTATTTCAAGAAAGGATATGTCAAAAATATAAAGGTTATGTTCATAGTTTCATTGTTTTTCACACATTTTCCCAATTTATAAAAATTATAGTTTTATTTTGTTTTGTTTTACACTAGACTTCCAAATAGTATTTATTTTTGTTGCATAATTCTTGCATAATGAAATGCTGTAGGTAAATTTTTCCAGTAAACAAGCATTTAACAGTTGGTATAAATAATAAAAGATCTTAACAATGATGGACTGTAAGTTTGTCACTATGTAGTTAAACTAATAAATAATGACTAATTTCTTGTAAGCTGATCAAAAAATTGCAAAGCAAGTCATAGGCAAGCACATGCAACTACAACAGGTAGGGAAAGCAATGAAACTGACATTTCTTTATAAGCATAAGATAAAACATTACCTTATATTTATCCCCACTGCTGATATATTAATAACACTATTTACCACCATTCCTGATACAAAGACAAATACCATGGCATCAGCATTTATCCAGGTGCCTTGATTTCAATGATCTTACAATATATTGATGAGATGCCCATGCCATGTGAGGAGTGGCACTCAGATTGCACTTCCATTACTGGACAATAAATATGATCATGAAAATCGCACTTATCTTTATTATAGACAAGGTTTATTTAAATATTTTGACACAAATACTATATATATTCCAAGTGTATCTATGTTATTCCTTGTTTTTTGTAAAAAAATGCAATGTTCTGCCTTCTTGACACGTTTAGTAATGCCTTTGCAGTGCATAATGCACTCATAAGTGAAATGACATAGCTGGCCTTCCAGACAGAGGTTACACACCCTGGGGGCAGGTCTGTTCATCCAGCCAGCATGACAATAGAAGAAAACAGATAGAGACTGCTAAAGGTAGTAATGTTGTGACCACCAAGTTAGGAAGTTGACACAGACTACATGGTAATAATGTGGAGTGCCTCTTTGTCAGTACCCCTGCTTTGAGTGCTACCACACTCTGAAGTAATACTAGTACCAGGTTACTTTCCAGTAAACAGAGAGTAAGCCACACCAGGAGCTAATAAGGCATCAATACAATATATATACAACCATGACATAGCACATCAAATGGCTAATGCAGTACACAAAAAGACAGCCATAATTCACTGAAAACTTAAATAATATAATAAAATATAGTACATGACTTGTCACATGGCATGGGCTACAGCTGAAAGTATTACCTGAGTGAGGGCCAGGCAGCTACAAGTTTTCCACAGGGGAATGGCCTTATGCTTTCTACAAATACCTGGAGTTATCAAGTTAACCTGTTATAAACAGGAGCCTGAAAGATCTAACTGACCATAAGGATGGGATATTTCTTATACTAAGGGAACTTGCCCAATGAGCATTTTCCCTTAACCCAAATGCTCCGGGTCGTTGATAACTGGCGCGTGATGCATTTCCGGGAGGCTACCGCATAGGCCTAAACTCATTCCGGGTTCTCATCTTATCTTATGACGCCCGGCAAAGAGGTGCCGTCACCTTACATGACAACCGGAATTTGGGCCAAGAAGGTGACGTCTTCACTGCATGCCATCCGGAGGATTTGGGTTAAAACCATCACAAGACAGGGTTTAGTCCAACTTTGGAAAGCTGTAGCTTGGAGACTAGCACCATGATGGTTATAGAACATTATGACTGTGAGTACCCTTCAAGAGTGAGCAGTTTCTAAGGTTGCATAATGTCTTTTAGACCTAATCAGGGTCATTATGTACATCATAACAACTATACTCTGCCTTTAAACTCACTCACTCAAGCACTCTCTCTTTCTCATTATCACAAGAGAAGTGCAATAAAAAATTCACTGCCTGCGAGATGGGTGAATAGAAAACAGATATTTTTTATTGAACTTTAATGACTAGAATATGTGTGCTGTACAACTCTGCATAATGACAATAGAAACATTTTCTTTAAATAGGGTTTATAGTGATTACCTAAATATTGCCCAAATAATATCACCTATTCAAATCTCTTTATTTGAAAATAACAAAAAATCTCCTTTATCCTGACCAGACTACAAGCAATTTTATTTCTTGCAGTTTTTGTGCTTGAATAGGCCACAAAAAAGCAAGTTAATGTTAAAACATAGCAGTTAACTTAAAACTAAAACAGTAATATACAAAAAGTAAATGGACAATTAAACCTTATCAAAGTTACATTATTGGACATACTTCCTTTTATCTTTAATATTTAAATATTAAAAAAAAACTAAGTTATGTCCTAAGCATCACTTCAGAACTAAACAAAATAAAGGTGAGAGGAGAATACCAATATGTAGATTTTTCACCAATACCAAGTTATCTTACTGCATTTTTTTCACAATCTTTTTCTGGCTTAGAAATTTGAAGAACCTGATATTTGTTAGTTATAAACTATTTTTGGTAAAGTTATCAATGCTAGGTTACATGAGTATAGTTAGGATATGAAAGACTGATAAAAAAGTAAGAGAGAAAGAAAGAAAAAAATATTTCATTATATAAATAAGAACCCTGTAAGGTTGATGTTGGAAAATTGTGAAAATCATAAAATATATAATTGGTGCCAGTCATGTGTAGAATAGCACTTACAACATAAAAATCCATGAATCCATAAGCTATAACTAACTAAAGCTGAAAAAAATGAATAACAGCTATTTTACTGAATAATGAGGGTTGGGGTGAACATGAACCATATAGATGATAACAGATACAAGTACCAAAAATTGATGCTAAACCACTATCTAAATGGAATTACTATCAAACAACCTTGGTGCACAAGTAAAAACAGATAATATTAAGACTGAAATCCTTAATGCATATAACTTCAACCATAAGCAATTATCACATTATGTGACCACTGAACATATATTGTGCCTGAATTACTGACACCAGGGCAAAAATCATAATACAGATGGTAAACGCTTCATTGTCATTATCATTTTTCTTTTTAGAAAGGGGGGGGGATGCATTATGTACCTGAAAATAGTAACTGCCACAAGAATATCATATATATAATTGAATGGTAAGCCCCCTAAAGGACATGCATCCTATATCTATCCAATTGGAAAAGAGGATTTCACTTCAGACATTTTACAAAATCATTCTAGTCATAAAACTTGTTGACAATAGAAACAATATTTCCTAAAATTTGAAAATCTTTGCCATAAAGGTTAATCTGTGGAAGAAGACTCACAAGTATGCTAGTGTCAATGTTGCATTTAAAACTGTCTTTTTCATCATTTAAGTATTGTGCATGCATGTGGAAGAGCAAACAAAATTACCTCTCAACATGAAACACATCATACAATTCAGCAGTAAGTAGATTTGAAATATTTTAACAATGGCAACTGATTTCTGACATCAGTATTATGTTTTCTTCTTTGTTTTTTAAGTTTGGAAATAAGTATTAGTGCATATATCAATAAAATCTACAACCCCATCTGATCAGTCACTTTTTCCAATACATCATTACTTTCATTACTAGAGTTAAATCCCCCCTGGTAAGTTATTATCTACACTGCAATGGCAGCAACATCCCTTCAAGTGTATGCAGAGAAATGTAAAAACAAACCATGGGAGTAGTGGGGTCCTATTCTTTTATTTCTTAAAAATGTCAAGAAGTCTTCCCTGCATGAAGATGAACAAAGTACTGAACACTTGACATCACCTCTCAACAGTAATTACATTAACAAGAAAAATATTCATATTGTAGGTAAAAGAGAAACTACCAATGGCTTAGTTTTTTAAAGAAATTTTCTTCCACCTGACACTGGCTTTAACTGAGGGGGTAGCACACTGTGCATACAATGTAATTCCAGGTGATATATTCTACATTCCATTCAATTCTAAAATACCAACCATATGCTATATCTAATGTATTAAATTTGAAAACCTATCACAACAACTTTAGGAGACATACAGTAATAAATTCCTTCCGTATCTAAATCTATATAGACAAATGAGATACCAACTCACTTCAAAGGACTTAAAAAATGAAATGTCAAGTACAGGTGAAGGAGGTCTACTGACTGAAAGATAATGGGTCTCAATTGCTTTAGTCAGTAAGTAACTGATTTACCATCACAATGGTAAGGAACAGAAGTTTGTGCAAAGTATCACTGTCTGATTATTTTAGAGATACAAACATTAAAACAGAATAAACTAAATATTCTGAAAATCCCAATTCATGAAAAAATAAATATTCTCGGCACTGAATACTTCAAATAATCTTTTGTAATTCAAAAAGTTCACATGTATTTGGAAATTCTACAAGTCTAAATAAATCTTTGTAATTCCCATACCAAAGGATTATCCTTTTACTGTAGAGTATTAACAACCATGTACCTCATTAGTAAATAATGATATCTGCAATGGCAGTTTTGAGACCAATATTTATCATAAATTATCCTAACAGTGAAAATCTTTGAAGACTGAAATGTACATAATCTCAAACAACTAAGAGTGCAGTTTAGTAACAAAAATGCACTTTGACTGATGTTCTTCTATCATCTATTAATTAGTTCTATATTAATGTAGTATTAGCATAAATAATTAGTAGGAGGGATCATTTTTCTTTATTTGTGATGCAGTCAAAAAAGGAACTGTCCTACGATATATAGTCTCTCGTCAAATTACATGATACACATTTTTCATTTTCCATTAACCCATTGATAGCGGATGGCATGATTTGCTGTCAAGGCAGAGTTGGTCGTAAACGAGGATGGCATCGTGCCATGCAACATAAACCCGCCACATGACTGCATACATATCTTATTAAAACCATGACCAATGGGTTAACAGACATATATCAATCTTTTAAAATGATTCTATGTGAAGCATGATGTATCTTATAACAAAATATTCTTAGACGTATAAAGTTTTGCTTCATGTGTGATTTGCATAAATTATCCCTTTTATCAAGATTTTATTTCATAATTTATCTATTTTGTATATTTACCACATTTAAGAACTAGTAATCCAGTTATATAAATCTCTTCGGATTTTACTCTTCTCTCTTCTGGTTATTTACTCTATCATCTGTTGTGAAGGCTAGTCTAAAAATAATTTTCTATTCTGTATCTCTTTTTCACTTCATATTAAATCCCACATTTCATATCCAAACAGCTATTACAAAATGGTAAACTATTCGCTTATCTCTGCTCCTGGGAACATTGAAGATAATGGTATCTGTGGTATGAGAGAAGGTGCAGTTGTATCCTTGAGGTAATATTCTGAGAAGCTGATGTAAATAGCCACACTAACACCCACAATCGCAGCTATGCAGGTATTCTTCTGGAGGATGATGCAAGTGGCAATTGTGAGCCCTGCATATGTGACATAGCGGGCAAATGTCATGTGTTTGTCTCGTTCCTTCGCTCCATTGTCTGCAATATACGCCCAACACCAAAACCATGTCAGTGAAGGATAGGAAACAACTGTCTCAACATTTGTAGATAAATTACAATATCAACTAGTCAAAAATGAAGTGAAACTTTAAAGCCAAATTACTTCTCCATCCTCAAAACAATAAAACTAATACTTGTCTCTCAGACTTTTAAAGCATTGTATTAGAACATACAATCATAAAAAAAATGTGTCTATTCTTAGAACTAAATATCAAGTTTCCCAGTCATCTCAGGTTAAGAGCCATTTAGAGAGATAAATAAGAATCAAGCACTACTTAAAATTTGCAAAGAAAAAATAAATCTACAGGAATTACAAAAAAAACTAAAGAAATGCCTAAGCTATAACATATACTCTTCTAATAACCTAACGGGAACCAAGTCACAACTAAACGTAATGTGTATTTGACTAGCTTTTCTACGCACCATGCAGTCACTATGCAAAAGTTTTTCTCTATTAATTTCATGCAAGCTACAACTTGTTTTGAAATTGGTTCTAAATTGAATATAAAAGATCTATTCACATGGGATATTATGTCCATGCATAACTTAGGAAGCCTATTCATAATAAAACATTTTTCTCTTTGAGCTGATGTAATGCAAACTCAGTTTTCATTCTAAAAGCTTAGTCTTCAGAATTAGTAAACATGTCTAATCTCAAGTTGCATAAGACTTCACATAGTCCTCATAACTAACATTGTACGTAAAATACATATAGCAGAAAAATAATGCATCAAATTAAAAAATTCTTTTATATAACATAAAAGCAATGAAAGAGTATTGCCTCATGATGTGCTTTTCAAACCCATTATTGAAGCTGGTGATAAGCATTCAGTGGTTATTATTAATGTGGAAAATTTTACAACTGAATATAATTTTTTTGAGCAATGACAGATGCTAGATAATTTCTAATATTTGATTTAAGTTAAATGAAATATAACTATATTTAAGTGAAATATAACTATATTTCCCCTGTACTCTTGTTCTCATATTCTAATATCTTGGTAAGTCTCTCTCTCACATATTCTTATAAGTGTAAATAAATAAATATAAAAGTAAGAAATAAATTCACGTATGTTTGTATGTGTTTGCATTTCTATGTGTAAGAATAAACATACATACATGTTTTATATGCATAAATCTATATATTTAGGATGCATACCACCAACCATTTAGATTTCATAAATTAACCTACACAATAATTATAATAGAAGCTATGACTATCCTTTGTTTTTCATTACACTGACATTAAGTTAATCAGCAAATAAATAAAGTAAGACCTTTTGATACTTTAAACACTGAAGCACATTATATATCTCTAAAAGTTAATTGTGACAAGAAAAAATACAAATGGAAAAAAATAAATCATCTGCTCAGTGAAGTCACTCACTCATCTTTACCTTTTCCTCTAAACAAATTATCTTCATACTTGGAATAAAAAAGGGGTAAGAAAAATAATTTGACCTGAAATAACATTGTTTTGCCTTACATTTTAGATCTCATATTCTGTACACAAGCAATAGCCCTAGTATTTTGAATATGTTACTTAAGATCCTTTCTTAATCTAGTCATTGCTTTTATAAAGCAATAACTGTCAACAATTACTTTCCATGACATGAATGAAAAACTAAAAACAAATAAAAATATCTGTTCTATGTCAGACACACATATGTGCTAAGAGAGACTTCTCAACATTTAGTAGTTGGATTTGGTTGGGATTGGGAAGTAATTTTTGCAGGGGTCTATTTGAAAGCAAAGAAACCAAAACAATCTATGAGTTATGACAACTTAACCAAGCTGACAATGGAAAACGAGAAGAAAAAGTTACAAGACAAAAGCTATATGGTGAGTAATTGAGTATATGTACAATAAATCTGACATATTAAGGTCATCCCTATCTTATGTAAAGATTCAATATAGACCATAAATATGGTTAAATAATATTGAAAGAAATGGATATAGTGTGCTCTCCCTCCCTCTTAACCTTTGATGTCAGGTGTGCATGTATACATGCACTGTCCACCGTTTTTTACACAGATGGTTAGACAAGTGTTTAGTCAATAAGGAGTTAATAAGCAGGCCTACCTGACCTAACCTGTGTACCCCATTATTTAAATTTGTGGGGAACAAGTTTTTAATTTTATTACTATTATTGTAGTCATTGGCATATGCATTGTCATTATAATAAAAATTGCAATAATAATGTTTGTAAAGATGTTAATAGAAATAGAACTTTTTCTTCTTGAAAATTCAGTTAGGCCTACTGACTAACTTCTTGGTGACTAAGCACTTGTGGAACCATCTATGTGTAAAAATAAAAATAAGACAAAGTGGACACTGCATGTCACCAGCATCAATAAGTTTCTTACTATATATTTCATTTATTGGAATCTTTACAATAAAAAAAATCAACAGTTTGGTAAATGTTCAACTAGATTTGCTTAGCATCTAATATCCACTTTGGCATGAAAATTCATTCTTATAAATCATGGATAAAGAATAGTACTATCTAATCTGTTCTGAGAATAGGCAGAAACTTGTTTAATACACTTTATGACTGTTTTGCCTCTTCTAAAGCATTCTTAACCATTTTCCTGTACTTCATGGTTTGGCTTTCACTGTATGTTCTAGAGCCTTTACAAGAAATGAGAAGCAACAAGGCATCATCAGGCACTTGGGCAGAATCAAGCATCATGCCAGATACTGAGGATGAGGTCAGTTTGTTACCTGACCTCAGATAGTGAATATGACAGCTCTTGCCCATCTACCTAATTAATTTTGAAAAAGGCCAGAGAAACTTGACAATGAAAGATATTCCTGATGCACACACGCATATGGACAGACACACAGAAATTTTTGGGATTATTGTATTGATACAGTCAATAGCAAATGATAAATGAATACATTTTTGGTCTCTATTTCTTACACTATCTTATATGTGAGCAGAAAACAAGTTGTCAGGACCTGGTATGATAGTTATCAGGTGTAAGGAATAAAGCACAGCCTCCTAGTATCAATTGTATACCTGCATCGCTCATGGTCAATGTCAACAAGTGATAGAAACATACATTTTTTATTTCTGTTTATTAATAACAAAAATTTTCATGAGGGAAAATATGTTGTTCTGAACTTTTTATATATTGACAATATGTTTGTGAAAAGTCAAATATGTACCAAGTACCAGTACTTTAGTTGCCTGTTCTATATTTCCTAATTATGACAATACATCACTATGAATTATGCTTAGAAAATATAACGATTTCAAAATGTCCAACTAGAGACTGACTTGTGGTAATATTTCCAAATACATATGACTTTACTTATATATATATATATATATCATTCTGTATATCATTTAGTGATCTACAACCAAAATTTCTATATCGTCACAAAACATTTCCATTAAAAAGGAAAAGACTCTTGGCATGAAAATGCTGCATTCCATTTTCCTTATGCCAGAAGACTTTCAACTGGAAATGATAGCAGCATCTGATACTTCTATATCGAGATGTCATCTAAACGCACAAATACTAATACCTTCAATTACGTATACTCATCCAAACAAATGTGCAACACATCTTCAGATACACAAAACCATACAAAACACACACAAATACCCATGCAAAAAAAACAGGATAATATAATGCGAGTGCAATCACCGAACAACAATTTGTATTACCTGAAAAATCTTGAATTATTAAGCCTTTCCCTTGCCAATATACAACTTGATCATAATTCACACTAAATCACACAATGAATAACTAAATAAACACACTACATAAAAAAAAAAAAAAAGACACCATGCCACATAGATAAATGTGGTTCATGCAAGTCCAACAACAAATGGTAAAAAGAGGAAGGAGAGCTTGTATAATTACAGATATAAGGTGAATGATCACATTATCTGTATTCTAGTGTAAAAGGTTGTTTACTTACCCACGCACATATCTTTCTCCTTGATGTAACCCTCGCCACATTTCTCACACATGTCTGGTCCATCTCCGGTGCATCCATCACAAGCCTTGTCACATTCTACAATAGAAATTATCAAAAAATATTTTCCATTTATTTGTACTTATTAATTATAAATCAGGAAAAGGAGAAAGCAAGGAGCCAGAAAAGGAAGAGAAGGAAGAAAAGGTAGTGGTGGCGGAGTAGATGGCAGTGATGGTGGTGGAGTAGGTGGCGGTGATGGTGGTAGAGTAGGTAGTGGTTGTAGTGGAGTAGGTGGTAATGATGGTGGGGATGGTGATGGAGTAGGTAGTAGTGGTGGAGTAGGTGGTGGTATAGGAATAAGTGGTGGAGGAGGAGGAGGAGGAGGAGGAGGAGGAGGAGGAGGAGGAGGACAAGGAGGAGGAGGAGGAGGAGGAGGAGGAGGAGGAGGAGGAGGAGGAGGAGGAGGAGGAGGAGGAGGAGGAGGAGGAGGAGGAGGAGGAGGAGGAGGAGGAGGAGGAGGAGGAGGACAAGGAGGAGGAGGAGAAAGACAAGGAGGAGGAGGAGGAGGAGGAGGAGGAGGAGGACAAGGAGGAGGAGGAGGAGAAAGAGGAGAAGGAAGAGAAGGAGGAGAATGAGGGAAAGGGAAAGGGGAAGAAAAAGAAGAAGGAGATGGGAAAGGCAAAGGGGAGGGAATAAGAGGAAAATAGCAAGGAGGAGAAAGAGAAAGACAAAAGAGTGAGGCAAGGAGAAGGAGAAGAGAGAGAAGAGTATACATGCTTCAAAGCTCTGTTCTCTTCACTTACCTAAGCATGTGTAGGATCCTTCATTATTCACACAGAACTGATTTCTCTTGCATGGTGTCTTGTCAAATAAGCATTCATTGATGTCTAAACAACCATGTTCTGTATCCATTACCCAACCCTCTTTACAGGCTACACAGGACTTCTGGCCAGGCTAGAAGAGAGATAAACATCAAAATTAAGCTAGTAAACTTGCATCATCTGACTTTTTGCAAGTTTTAATTTCCTTATATTCTAATATAACATTATCCATGAAAATGACATATAGGAAAAGAAATATTTATAAGTTCAAATTAACTTACCCCACTGCATGGACCATTACAAGCCTTGTTGCACTTTTCACAAAGGATTTTGCTATCATCTTTATAAGCCTGATAATACCCATATGTACAAGAGTCACACATCTCTCCACCATATCCAGGATTACAGGAACAGTCACCACTGCCCTTCCTAGTTCCTGCACCCTATAAAGAAGGGAAAAGGTATAAGTATTCTCCTTTTTATTTTATTTTCCATCTTGTTAGTGCTCTTTTATGAAAAATATTTATGAAAGGAGCCTTCAACAGAGACAATGGTTCCTCTTACCTTGCACTTTCCATTACCCCCACAAGGGCTCTCCACACCACCCTTGCACGGTAAACACTGAGGTCCATAGTGGTTAGCTGGGCAACAGACACGTATAGTATTGATGCACAGCCATGCATGCAAGTCTGGCTCATTCTCCTGTTCACGGAACCACCAGTCTTCAAGCAGATGTTCATGTTCTTCTGCATTAGCTTCACACTGGATTTTAAAAAAGGTATTATTACCTTAAAATTTATTGAATACAAATACTAATATATATCTTACCAATATCAAATATTCTCTTCTGAACTATCATCATAAGTTTATTTCTTAGAGAAGAGAGGGAGAGACAGAGAAAGGGAGAGAAGGAGAGAGGGAGGGAGAAGAGAGGAAGACAGATGGAGAATAAAATAATGCTCTTACCTGTTTTTGTCCTCTTTCAACATCTTTACACAGCTTCTCTTGTATTTCTATCAATCGCACTTCAGACTTTTTATAAGATTTCATTTTTTCCTCTTCCCATGCTGAATCACCACCCTCAAACTTTCCTCGGGCAGTTGATTCCATTCCCTAAAGAAAAAGTAAAGTAAATCCATGTGATAAGGTTGTCATACATAATTTGAATAAATAAATCTAATATTTTTAACATCAGCAAATTTCTAAGGTTGTAGATATCTAGAAATCTGATATACTTAAGGTAAGTGAAGAAAAAAAAGTGGCTTTTAATGATTTAGGAGACTTATCACCTATAGAACATGCCAAGTTTAGTTTAACCTTTCTGAGATAGGCCACATCTTAAACTGTTTAGCCTGGGTTGGGCATCTTAATGTTTGTATGTTTTCTATAATTTTCTAGACTTTGATATATGAGTCTATATATGATACATTAGCAAAGTGATACCAATTTGTATTTGGTATGATGCCCTAGTTACACAATGAAGGAATAAGTAGCTGAATTTCAAATAAAGGAAAAAAGCAGTATGAGACCATTGATGAAGACATTCAATTATAGACAATATAAAGTTTGAAAAAAATATGCCAGGGAGTACTTTTGAAAAATAAGGATACAGCATCATAATCTTTATCACTTACTTTCTTAAATGAATCCGTAAGAACTCTGCAGGCCGCACATGGAGGTAACTTTGCATTTTTTTGATTTTCTTTGTTGCTTTTGGCTGTATCTTTGTTACCCCCAACTTCCCCAACTGCCACTACTGATATGCAACTCAGTGTTATGGCTAGCAAAATTAAAACGTCTTTTCTGCACAATCTGCGCATTCTGGAACAAAATGTAAATCTGTTAGACATAAAAACATACATATCCTATACTAACAATAGTGGCCAGAATCAATTATGCAAATAAAAGCCAATTACATTGTAAATCAAATCTCTTTTTAATCTGGCTACTTGGTCCAAGCAATAATATATGGATCAATAATACAAAACGTAAGATGGAGAATACAATATGGAGCAAAAGCACATTAGCTACCAATTGAGTCATGTGTATCAGTAGCTGTTACTATCAGTTTCAATTATGCCCCCTGAAAAGTGAAGTCTTGGAAACCATGTGCAAGCAAGCAAGCATTCTCTTGTGTTAAACTGTTGATGTAAGGAGTATGTACTATCCACTATGGTTTTATTACACTGAGATGGCTCCACAAGTATTTACTCACTAAGGATTCACTAAGGATTTAACCTACTTAACTGCATTTATTTACTCCACTCCTTGAATTTTCCTTCAAGATTTTATTCCTGTTACTATTATCACTGTTCTCAACACTTATTAGATTAACACTACTATCATCATTATCACTATTATCATTATCCTCATTATCACTATATCACTATCATTTTCATATTTTCATAAATATAAAGGTAATAAACAATAAAACTTCCCCAAAATTTCAAGGAACATGGTAAGTGGGTGAGGCTCTGTAGACCCAGTTACTGACACTTTGATGACTAAGTACTTGTGGAGCTATCTATATGCTAAGAAAAAATAAATATTTTAAAAATTAACCCATTCCCGCCGGGCCGTTTCGTCTTTTATGGCGTCAATGCCGGGGCTCTCGAACGCTTAGGCCTAAATCAATTATATCATTGACGGCGTATGACGGCACCCGTGCTATCATATTATATAATCGCCGTCTGTGGCCGGCGGCCGGCGGCATTGGGTTAATAAAACAATAATAATAATAACAATAATAATAATAATAATAATAATAATGATAATAATAATAATAAAACTAACATGAAAACATTAAATGACAATGAATATGTATAGACACCAAACATCACTGGGTTTACAATACCTATCTAAATATAATAATACAATCACCATTCTGCATTCACTAGAATTTTTGGTAAATTTCAACCAAACTCCCCATTGTATTTTTACTAAGTACAATATTCTGGATTTGGTAAAATCAAACCATCCTGCACACTTATGGCACTCCAATAGAGGTAAGTAAACATTAAGCACACACAAATACTCTGCAAGACAGAGCTTAGACTTGTTCCTTATTTGACGATGAATCATCAGGGAGGTCTAAAACCGTATGAACAAAAGTCATGGACCCTAATTGTCTTTCTATATTGCGTTCTAACCTATCCCCCCAAGTAGGGGAACAAACCTTGAATAATAACAGATAATGCCTCACTGTTAATATGCTTGTTTCACCATGTAATTTGCTGTCAGACAACCACATACTTTTGTATATACAAAAGCATATATTGCACCTTTCTTCGAATTCCTGCAATTTTGAGTAGATTGCTTCCATCAAAATGCACAATTTCAACACTTGGGGCAATTGCTGGGCTCTGATATTACACCAGGACAGATACTGATGTCACTTTTTTCCATTCTTGCCACAATATTGATTGAAGAATACACAATAATCGACATAATAAAGAAAACAAAATTATTCTCACCGATGCTTTCCAGCTTCATACAGCCTTCGAATCTTGCAATCTAAATCTGATGTGTATTACATGGTCGAACAACTATCAAGTCAAAGTAAATACGCACATCCAGTTCATTAAAAAATAATGAAAAAAAAATTATTAGAAATATTCAAATTCTTAAAATATAATAGAGTAAATATATAATTGTGAAAGGAAAGACATTTTCAATTTTAAATTAGCACAGAAATGAGTTACGTGGTCAGTGTAAGCTTGATATCGTACTATTAACATCGTGAGCAACTTAACATAAATGTGCAACTGGCACATAAAACCTACTGGATAACTTCTTTATCAATAATTTGTGGAAAGAGTATTCTGGATGAAAATTATCATATAATTTCCGTTCTACTGATGAAATGTGCTATTATTCTTGTACCTTATGGCTATATGGAACTTAACCTATACCCTCTCTCCTCCCAGAATATATGAGAAATATAAAAAAGTTGTGTGAACCCCCTCCTATAGTATACATTTCCCACAGGATGGAGAGGGGGGTCAGATTATAAAATTACTCCATCATGTCAGAATATATGTGGTGGATATTAGTTGGCCTTTTCTAGAGCAAGAAGCATGAGGACTCTGATAATCATTTGATATCCCTATGGGGTATATTTTTTATCATATGATTTGTGAGGCATAAGGAAATCATGTTTGTTCTTTTCACATCAAAATATATAAAGAACACAAACAATTACCTAGCCTGTGTGAGCCATAGTTAACAGATACTGAGAATATAACAGACACTAAATAATGAATCTGATGATATAATTCCAGATTCTATGTACATGATCACCCATGGTGCATATAGATTTGAAAGAATATTCCCGAACAGGTTTATAAAGTAAATCAATAACCGCATCTTATGCACCATTATCTTCTTGTGGTTATTTCTAAGTAATCTCATCTCTGTAAATAAGCTCTATGCATTGTGTATACTCACTTTTATGTTGTAATATCGCTTACTGTACAATATGTACAAGCCTCCCGGCTGTCCCTACTCTGAGCCGCGACGCTCGTCAGCTGAACCATCAAAACATTGGCTCTTGTTTATAGGAAATGTCATGTCGGGTCGGCACTTTTAGTTTTAATTCTTTCCCTCTTCACTCTAACATTTCAACATTCTATGAGAAAAAGAGAATGATAAAAATAACGATTATATGATCTAATAAAAACAATAAATAAATGCGAGCTTCTTTCAAGAATAAAGATTAATAACAGTTTACAAATATCCTACAGGAATATGATTATTGCGTTCGCATAGATGTATCTCCTATCTGACTACGAACGCACTTCCGCAGAAGATAATTCATTACAGATTACGCTATTTCCGATAGCGTTATGCAAGTT
>BOPN01002302.1:115000-117500 GCA_017312705.2 Penaeus japonicus | reverse complement strand
GCATGCCTATTTCCCACGTCTCCGTACCTTGTCAAGGTAAAACGAGGACGAGGGTATGACAGAGGACGTGGCACTAGGCAAGGACGCAGTTTTGAAGGAGGAAGACGATTCAAAGCACGTGATGTAAGGGTGCCACAGCAACGGGTCGTCAGTAACACACAGGTTACCTGTTTTGTGTGTGGTAAGGCAGGGCATTATGCAAGAAGCTGCCCTCAGCGAGCTGACTTGTATGTTCTACAAACGGGATCGTCAAAAACGAAGATCAGACTGCGCCATCACCAGCGAAATAGTGCAGAACAAGGACTGTCAAGAAAGACCTGAGGAAAATACCATTCTCACCATGGGTTGTGAGTTAAGAACTATTTGATCGTCAATTTTAAGGTTGGCCCTTTCCAGACAGAAGCACTCTCTACGAGAAGTTATGTGCAAATGGTGATGCCGCTGAGGGATACTCCTCATACCGACATCCGTCAGGTTTCGTGGCGTTATTGGCGGTGCGGTAAAATCACAAGAAATCGTTGAATTAACCTGTGAGCTGGGAGATCTGACTTTCAACACACAATTCTTAATCGTCGACCCGAACCAACTAAAATTTCCTGGTGGACTACAAGTACTGTTTGGAGCAAGATGGCTGGAACTGGCGTAATCATAGATTTTGGCCAGAGGGAACTTTACCTCAAAGGTAATCACCTGCCCAGCTATAATGACACTGAACTCGGCACGGTTCGCGAGGAACCGGTGGCCACAGCAATGAAGTAGCACAACCACTCATCCACTCATGACAATAACATTGCTTCCCCACAAAGCTATCACAATTCTTTTTCGAGAAGGAAACCAAACAACATTGCTTCCCCGCAAAGCGATCACAATTCAGTTTCAAGATCAAACCATATTGCTTCCCGACAAAGCAAAGCTGAAGAAAGCAGTACTACGAGTAATGCCTCAACTTCTCTGGAAGGTCAATTACCAAAGATGGGGTCAGAAGAAAATGACACCTACGAACAGGTGGGACAAAACATCGGCAGAAGAGAACACTGTCTAGATGCTGAAGGTGGACACAAAAGAGAGCATACCCTCAAACCATGCTGCTGTTGTCTGGGTTACTCTTCCACCACATTTTGAATTCTTCCAGGTGGGAACAGTTGCTCTCGTTCGAGGCAAACAGCCGACTGAAAGTGTCACATTGTTGGATTACCTGTTCAGCAATTTTCGACAAGGTGATTGTCTTGCTCTTAGTATTTGTAGTAGTACGAGTACTCCATTTTGTATACCCATCTTTATCACAATTACATTGGAAGTGTTTCATGACGGCACACAAGAGAATGCTGTGACCCTTACCGAAGGTTCTCCACCTTACATGAGCAACACCAACTGCTACTCCTGATGTCCATCATCACAGAGGCAAAGAAGTGCACTGAAGAGGAGGAGTACGATGATCCTCTTAACCAAGAGTTGGACAACGTCGACCCCAGTGTGTCGAAAGTTGAGTCCGTCGAATATAACGAAGAAAGGTTGAATAAACTTCTAGTAAGTTTAAAGAGCGATGAGTGGAAGGTCACGGGGACCCAAAAGCAAGCTGCAATCAAGATTCTCTGAGAAAAACAACAAGCTTTCAACCTGAAGGACGAGCTACTATCTCGCACACACTTAATGAGACATTACATCAAAACAAAAACCGAAGATCCTGTTTTCGAACATCCCAGGTTCGTGCCATTGTTGTCGACACCGCAGCTGATGGACTACTACAACAAGGGCAAGTAAGGCTCTCGACTAGTCCATGGGATGCTCCCGTTATACTTGTTAAGCATAAGGATAGTAGTCCCACGGTTGTGCATCGACTATCGCCATCTGAACCGTCAGAGTAAATTCGACTATTTTCCTTTACCCAAAATAGAGAAAATATAATATGAAACCAGCTCAGCAACTGTTTTCTCAACGCTAGATCTCCGAAGTGGGTACCATCAAGTCCCCATGGGTGAGGGTGACATAGAGAAGACAGACTTTTTCACACACAATGGTCATTATAAGTGGCTCAGTATGCCACACACACACACACACACACACACACACACACACACACACACACACACATATATATATATATATATATATATATATTTACATATATATACATATATATACATATACATACATATATATATACATATATATATACATATATATATATATATTTACATATATATATACATATATATATATACATATACATACATACATACATACATACATACATATATATATATATATATATATATATATATATATATATATATATATATATATATATATATATATATATATATATATATATTTATATATATATATACGAACTGTCCCTTCCATCGCCCAGCATTCTGCCACGACTCCCCAGCTACATTTCAGAGTATGATGACTAGGGTGTTGGCTGGACTCCTGAGAAATGGGGTCAGTGTATCCCTTGATGATGTCGTCATTTACCATCGCAACTTCGAGGAAGAAC
>BOPN01002302.1:100000-107500 GCA_017312705.2 Penaeus japonicus | reverse complement strand
GCTTCATATTCCTCCCTGAAATAAGTAAAAAAAAAATTGTTAGCCAGATGTTTAAAAGGGAAGAAAAATTCAGATAAAATGAATAATGATGGCCTGAGTACTGACTATATTTTTTGAGAGCAGAGATAATTTATGTTATACAACTTTCTTTGTGAATATGGTATTTAATCCTATGTTTGTTAATATTGTACTTAATCCTACTTCAATAACCAGACATAAGAAAGGTCTCCTGTTACATAAAATATCATGTAAAAGCACATGATATTAGCTATATAACAAATCTCCACCCAACAAGTTGAAATATTGGCAATTAAGGTAATTGAAAAGTGTAGCTTTAGGTGAAAAAAAAGGGGCAAGTACTAACTAACCTAAACAGAAAATGATGACCCAGAAACTTGTGCCAAAATATAAAATTCTACATTATTAACAATAACTCCAAATTGCTAGCTTGAAATTAATGATTCAGCTATGCCTCATATCATTCTATTCATGATGGATGACGTGATATCAAATCATCAGAATATTTACGTTGAATCCAATCCTGGTCCTGTTAGGTCTACTTTCATACTCTTATAATTATCGGGCAATCACACAGAGTATATCATAATATAAATTGATAATACTCGTGCACAGGGTAGTTGTCTCTATATAAGATCTAGTTTCTATACACAACATATTTCAGATTTCATTTTGAAGTATCATGAGGGACAGTTGGTGAACTTCCTAGCAAATAGAAGAATTTCTATATGTTCAGTATTTAAAGAAATCCTGGAATGGGTGACTGTATTTGCTTACAGCAATGGCGTCTGTTCGGTCATCTGATGCTAAGTTGTCTTTTATTATTACTGGTGATTTTAATGCACATTACCGTGAGTGGCTGAACTCTGTAAGAACAATAAATGCAAATGCTAGGGCGGTTTCAATTTTTTTTATTTCATAAGGGTTCTTCTTAAGTCTTGTGTCAAATGGGACAATAATTACCATGATATTGATAATATTCATTGGAATGCTGTATTTCTTTCTGAAGGTCCTGTTTCAAGTTTGAATATTTGTCTTAAAAGATTATTAACAAAAGAGTGCCATCCAGCATCACAAAATTATGAGTGGTGAATAAGGCATAGTTTAATGTTGATTGCAAGATTGCTTTGTTGGTACCTACCATAATCTCCTTTTTTGTTCTTGTCGCTCTCTGGCTTGATCTTGTCGTAAGCGTTTCTTTTCATCTATACGCCTTTGTCGAACTGCCTGAATTTGTTGCTTGTGTGCTAACCAGGCTTGTTCCAGATTTGGTCTTAGCTGTCTAAGGTTTTCAACAGCTGAAAAAATAGGTATCATTTAGAAATAAAATCTAATATAGGTAAAATTTGGGAGCAAGACAGCAGTTCTAATAATTACCCGAGTGTAGAAAACATACAAACAAACAAAAAAAACACTTAAGAAAGATATAAAGCCAGGGTTCTCTAACCTAATCTGACATTGTAACCCAACTCATGGCAAGACCTAGGTGCACTATCTGTGCAAACAAAGGAAGCTAGACCTAAAATGTCCCTTACCCAGATCCTATTATTTTTTTGCAGGCATTGAAATTGAGTAGCCTATGACTGTCTTAGAAGTATAATAATAATAGTAATAATAATGATAATAATAAAAACAATAATAATAACCATGAAAAAATAATATTGACAATAAAAATATATGACAACAGCAAGAAAAAGGAGAAAAAGAAATGCTTTTTTTTTTTTTTTTAAGTGTTCTGGATCCACCCTAGACTCATCTAGCCTCCTGGAATGTAATTGCAACAAGACCAAAATGGGAGACTTGGTAGCCAGATAAAAAAGGAGGAGGAGTAGGAGGAGGAGGAGGAAGAGGAGGAAGAGGAGGAAGAGGAAGAGGAGGAGGAGGAGGAGGAGGAGGAGGAGAAGAAGAAAATTCAAACCTTACCCTTCTTATTTGTAGACATAACCTCTCTCAGCTGTGCCATTTCTTTTTTTAGTTCATCTTCCTTTTCGTATAATGCTCTGATTTTTGTGAAATTATTATTTCTCTCGTCTATCAGCCGTGTCCTCTCAGCTCTGTACTTTTTGTTCTCAGCCTGAAATAACAAAACATTATTCAAATAACACAATTATTATTATATGAAAGAAGGAAATTTTACAGATCATTTCTTATATATAAACAAATGCTTTGCTTATACTTATAACCAAGTTTTATAGATCAGTGCCATAATTTCATACATCAAGTTCCCAAGCAAAATTACTTTTCAAGCTTGAAAAAAAAAACAATACCAACTTGTTTGGCTTCATATTCTCGAAGAGTTCGCACGGATCTCTGAAGCATTGAGATTTCATTCAAGATTTTTTGCTCCTCTCGAGGTTTGAAACTGTTGTTCCGCAACTGGTACTCCAGTCTTTCTATATTTTCATGGATCTGTTTCACACTGTGGTACCTTAGCTGAAATAAACATTACCATTGTCAGAAGTCCACAACAACAAAATCAAATGTTGCATCTTTAGAATATTACAAATAGGTCAATAAGGCTTTAAATACAAAGTCAAAACAAAGAAATAATATGAATATATACTACACCTTTTGTTTTAACAGAGTGACCTCTTCCGATTTTGCATTGATGGCCTTGTTAGCTTTGTTGATTTCCTCTTGCAACATATCCTTTGCTTTGGCCAAAGGCTCCTTGCTCTCACGTATTCTTCTGAGCTCTTCAGACAATTCCGCCTAAAAAGGAATAATTAAAAATTTAATTTAGTATCTAAATTGCAATGAATAAGAATCTTTAGCACAAGTAATACTTTCACCTGTCTGACAAATTTAAAGCAAATAACTTGGCAACTTACAAGCTCCTGAGCTTTGGCATTTATCAGTGAATTCCGTTTTTCCAGCTGGCTATTGTATTCCATTTGGGTCATCTTGACTGGAACATCCCCTGAAAGAAAGGATATCATCAATGTTATGAGGAAATTATGTTCCATAAAAATTATCTTTTTTTTGTTTGTTTCTTAAATTGCTATAACTACCTGTAAAGCTAAAGTAGTATCAATTGAATAAAAAACATGGTATCCTATCTGCATAAATGATAAAATAGAAATACACATAACATTCCTATTACAAAAGGAAAACTGAAATTTGGCATTAACCCAATGCAGATGGGGGATAGATTTGCTTGCCCAGTCTCCGGGATGGGTCTTAGATCAGAGCGTGGCAGCTTCACACAACATACCTTGACTTTTTCCAGTCTCTTTCAGTCATTTACTGTAAAACTAGAGCCATTTTTGTGTTTCAACTTTTGTGTTTTATTGCATTATGAGACTTAACCCTTTCCCGACAGGGCACTCGCTACGCGAAGACCCCTATGCCGGGCGATTGCAATATTGCATTGAAATCGTCACACTGGCACGACGCCCCGGCATCGGGAGTTTGGCTGTGTCACACGGGTGTGACGCACCGTCGTCATAGGGTTAATATGTGTCAAATCACAGGCTCTATCAATGATGCATTTGAATAAAGTTGTATTATACGATCTATATCAGCTGATTTTTCCTCTATACTCAGTGTGATAGAAGTATTGCTGTTTTATGGGAGGACAAAAGGCAACCTCCTCTTCTTTATATTCATATACTGTCATGAATGAATACAAACATATAACCATCAACAAAGAATACAACATGAAGAAGTAGGGAAAAGGAAGGAAACCTGTGCTTATGACTATGAGTGCCAAAGTAAATGGCATTCCTACTGACACAGGGGCCATTGTAAACACTAGCATGGTTTGAGTCATCTTCCTCTTCTCATTCTGCCTGCACATCCTTCATTGGCAGTAGTTTAGAGCAAGGGGTTGGCAATTTGCTGTTTGCCATCGCTCTCTAAAGGTAGTGCTTGCCGTATTTGTGTTTCATTGAGTTTAGAGACATACGTGCCATATGACAGGCTCTATCAATGCTGCAGTTGACTAAAATTTTAGTATATGATTCACATTAGCACATCATTTTCTTTATTTTCAGTGTGATAGAAGTATTGCTGTTTTAGCGGATACAAAAAGCAACTTTATTTTTTCGTATTTGTGTGCTGTCATGAACTAATACCAAACAAAAAGAAGGCAACTGATCATGAATAATAATATCAATTATTCATCAATGGCTCAAACTCATTGAAAACAAACACCATGATTTCACATGTAATGGTGGTTTGTTTCTCTTAACACTGCGTAAACAATCACTTACTTCAAGAATGTGTCTATAAATTTCACATGTTCAATATACATTCTATACATTCCTAAAACAAAAACAAAGGGAAATTCCCCGTGACCTTGAAGCCTGACCCATGAGTGCTTATCGCCCCCCTAAAAATGTGCCTTCGATCCATAAACACGACAGGACTCATTTAGCAAATATTACATCACCTCCTTATTCCCTCATCCCCATTTGCTCACCTGCCGCTCCAGCTTGCTTCCCTTCACTCTTATCCATGGTTCCAGCGGACGTCATGGCCTAGGAGGGAAACTATCCACACATTTGCGATGGAGAAAAAAGGAGACGTTCTTCTTCCTTGCGCACACTCGAAGGAATGTTTGTTGTGATGACGCACTCGGACGTTCACCTGTGTAGGTTGTCGCGGTGCCGTCTTTTCATCACTATAATGCGAGATCTACAGGGCATTTCTACATTTCACTCATATGTTGCATTGGACTTATATCTTTTATGCCATGAGATTCTCCTGTATAGCAGTGCTTGATCATCCATGAATGCGTTGTGTTGTTTTTTTCTACAGAAACAACGTTCGCAATTGTTTGTGAAACTAATCATGCATTTTCACCACAAATGTAAATTAATCACTTTATGTTGCCATGATAGACTTGCACATCTCAGTCAGCTGATCTCTGAGCTAGCTCTGACTCACCGTTGGACACTTCATACGGCGAGCCGGGTACTACGCAACATGGTGTAATCTGGCAAGACCTTCCCCTGCCTACTACCCTCCCCCATCTCTCTCTCTCTCTCTCTCTCTCTCTCTCTCTCTCTCTCTCTTCTCTTCTCTTCTCTTCTCTTCTCTTCTCTTCTCTTCTCTTCTCTTCTCTTCTCTTCTCTTCTCTT
Source organism: Penaeus japonicus (assembly GCA_017312705.2). Classification (NCBI taxonomy): domain Eukaryota; kingdom Metazoa; phylum Arthropoda; class Malacostraca; order Decapoda; family Penaeidae; genus Penaeus; species Penaeus japonicus. The sequence goes on along the minus strand of BOPN01002302.1, from coordinate 102,398 downwards.
CTCTTCTCTTCTCTTCTCTTCTCTTCTCTTCTCTTCTCTTCTCTTCTCTTCTCTTCTCTTCTCTTCTCTCTTCTCTCTTCTCTTCTCTCTTCTCTTCTCTCTTCTCTTCTCTTCTCTCTTCTCTTCTCTTCTCTTCTCTCTTCTCCTCTCCTCTCCTCTCCTCTCCTCTCTTCTCCTCTCCTCTCCTCTCCTCTCCTCTCCTCTCCTCTCCTCTCCTCTCCTCTCCTCTCCTCTCTCTCTCTCTCTCTCTCTCTCTCTCCTGCATATTTTGAAGAGCTCTATACGATAAATATTCTAATGCCTTCTGTTTATTAAAGTTTTATCGAAAATACATATCCATACGCAAAACTGATTAATATTTTTAAAAATTCTTTGAGATGATGCAATGTGCGCTCAATGGAAGTAAATTGTTACGAGGTATGTTAAAATGAAATGGAATAACTCTGTAAATGTTACGAACCAAACATGAATCAAACTGGAATTGGAAACTTTACTCACTCCAGTATATGTTTCAACACATGTACTCATCAGTATTTTTATTATCAACAATAATTTCAGACTGAATTCTAGCGGTTACTGCTGTGGTTGGGCATCACAGTGGGTAAATGTCAAGATCAGATCGAGTCAGCACTCGTTAAATAGTTGGGCTCGCCATAGTGCATATAAGCTCGGCAGATCGAACCCGGCCAAGCACCGTGATTTTCCATTGTCGCGTGGCGGTCACTAATGTGGTTGGGCACCATGGTGGGTTAGGACCTAGCTTAGATCGAGTCAGCACTCGCTGGCAGGCGGGCTCGCCATAGTTCATAGGGTTAGCGAAACATCTGCTCCGCATATCTGGCTTATCCTTATCTTATCCTGAGTTCTTCACTCTGTGATTTAATATGCAACAACTTCATCAGCCACAGCATAAGATTGGGAAGTAGGAATATTTGTTCAGTATATCATCATGAGTTCAAATTTCGAATAGACGAACGTTCCGCAGCACAGGGGTTCAAGGTCAACTCCCATACTGACCTTCGGTTATTTTAAACCACATATGATTATAAATGCTTTAAAACAAATGCAAATTTCATAGTATTTACAATTGCAACTGCCTTCATACTGAAACTTGCTTACTAATGATGAAAGAACTTGTTTACTAGCGATGAAAGAAAGATTAAGTATTCTTGCGCCACTTTCTGTAACGTCCTGTAGACGTGATGCAATGTTGTGAAGATTAGTAATTTGTAATGAGCATTTTGTACTTTAGGTACAGTATGACTGCACATAAAGCTATCTAAATTTTACTAGCGATAAGTTCAAATAATTGTATCCCTCTATAAAAGACATAAATCAGGACAAAGGGACAAAGAAAGTAAACACTTGAGAGAGTAAGTAAACTGCACAGAAACTGACATCCTGAATCTCATGAAGTTATAAATAACACCCACAGCTATTAAATCTGATAAAATGGTAATCCATACGAAAGTTTATATAACTAAGATTTACAAGCATTTCCCAATATATATATATATATATATATATATATATATATATATATATATATATATATATATATATATATATATATACATATTTTTTTTTTCTCAGCTATGCAGAAATGCTATGACATGATGGTGGTGCTGGGCAGGAATACTGTTATAAATATAAAAGTAGGAATATTAAGGTAGGAACTGCAAAATTATGTTCGCAATACACTGAGGACTCACAGATTTAAGTAGTGATATCCCCTTATATATTCACGATAACGAATTAGCATGACTCAGTTTTCCCGTTATCTTAATTACACATGATACATCATTTTTGTTTCACATATTGTTTTAATTAATGTCATTGAAAAATCTGTATTTAGACAAAGTCATTGAAACGCCAATGTGACCTGACTCAAAAAAAAGAAGAAAATCTCAAAGTTAAAGAAATACGTGTTCTGTACACACTGCCTCCTGGGAGCCTCACCCCCGCCTCTCGACCCTGATTTTTTTTTTCCGGGGGGCCCCATTGCAGGAGAAGTCGTTGTTTGTTTGTTTTCCTTTAAGTGAGAACAGATTCTGTACATTTTCCCTTAGCATCTCTTACATAACTAAAAACGGAGCTGTTGCTTACACAAGGAAGATAAAGATTTGCTTTACATAAAATCGCCATAATGACACCTTTCATATCTTTAATCTTAAAATGAAAAACAAAACAAAACATAAAAGTAACATTTATTTCAGTATTGAGAAAATAGATGAGATCAAAAGAAAAGAGAAAATTCTAACCCTGTCCTCTTTGTTTAGGAATAAACTGAGATCCTGTAAAGCAAGACTTAAAAGGCTTGAAAAGTTAGTGATCGCTACTACAAAATGTTTTTCACATTTTACATCAGTTTACATAGTTCTACTTTTATTAGCCAACG
>BOPN01002302.1:62500-65000 GCA_017312705.2 Penaeus japonicus | reverse complement strand
GATCGGCCAACCCAAAATGAACAAACTTTTCAGCACAAATTTCGTCGGGTTAGCAACCGTACAGACGGTCACCAGAAGATGGATCATGCCAAGAAATGGCTTCTTAGTGTGATGGTTGTTAGCAGTACAATGTCTGCTGTTTCACTTGGCTCTATTGAAGATGCCTATAAAGATCATTGTGAACAGTCAGGTCAGGAGCCACTCTCAACCCCTGTTTTGGCTCGTTTGATCCATGGATTATTTCAAGATGCTGAGAAGTGTCGTTTAGGCCCACGAGGTAACCAAAAGATTCATTACCGTAAACTTATGTTGAAAATTGCAGGCAAAAATTTGCCTCAGGATTCAACTACTGAAGATAATCACCATGAACTAGAAGAAGAAAAGAATCTTAAGAATAAGAATGCACAAAATCTTGTAGATAACACTAATGAGGAACCTTTAAACCTCTGTCAGAGACCAGTTGTCCAGCAGAATATCATCAGTGAAGGAAAGCAAAAAGCATTAAAAGCAAAGGATGTTGAGTTACTTGAAGGTAAGAATATTCAGATCAATCAATCAAAAGAAAGGGAGGTACAAGAGCAAGAAGTGACAACATCAGAAAAGTGTAATCTTAACTCTGAGCAGTCACAAATGGCCAAAGATGACAGCAAAGAAGGATGTGAAGCAGCTGCCAAGAGATTGTCGCAAGTCTTGAAGTGGATCAATAATCAAGGCCGGAAAGATGTTTTATTGAAAGATTTTGCCCATAGTGCATCTTGCAAGGAAGAATCATGTTCACATTTGTGCATGATGTTTCGCCGTGTGCGTCGCCATGTTGTTGCTGCTCGCCATGCTTGTATGGTATTAAAACTCTACTCTGTACTCCTTCGCTTACATGTTTCATCATGTAATGACTCGCAGTGTGGATTACCTGCTTGCCCCGCTTTAAGAGCAACCAAATCTACAAAGCGTACTATTGATGGCCAAGAGAGCTCACCAAAGCGCATTGCAGCGCGAGCTCCTGGAGCACGAATGCAATCAGCCAGGCCAATATTTGAACCGCGATCCCCGGGAGGTTCACTGCCTGGGTCACCTGTCAATTCTCCTCCATCTAGCCCAGATGCACAAGATTTTGGTCAGTTTTTGCCACTAAACTCAGGGTCAGTTCATTACATGATTGTTCCAGTTGTAATGGCTTCTTCAAGCAGTGGAATAGCTTGATAATCCACACAGTACTGGATCAGCCATAGTTCTACCAGGAACAAGAATAATCATATCATATTGTATTAAATGATACATAAGTAATTTTTTGACACATAGAAGCAACATTTTGTTGAGAATATAAAATTTGGTTTCCTATATTCAGTATATTCAGTGTATTTTGTTGTTCCAATGCATGAGTAATTTCTATGATACATGATATTGTAATGAAAATGCATTTTATTGAGAAAACAGTATATTTCTTATTCATTAAAACCTTTATTCCAGGATTAATAAGTGATTGAATTTTTTTTACATCATTACAGATGAAGAATCAGAATGATTTATTTAATTAGAATTAAGTTTCAAAATGTTTGAATTTTTTAGAAACTAAAATCCAGGCACATTATGAAAAGAATCATAGATCATAACATTTTAAATTCAGCAGGATACTTCATCAGTTGTTGCAGAATATTAAATGGATCCTTTCAAAACACCTGCAATGATTCTTTTCTTCTTGTGTCTGAAATTAATTTTGTCTTCATACACATGTTACTGAGTTTATGAATCATTATATAATTCTTTCGATTTACTAGTTGTTTCTTTCAAATTTATATTATTTTTGAATATGACTGATACAAGATTTAGATTATCTCTACAGGATCCTCTTATTGTTTAGATTGCTGATTGCACAATACATAAGCACATACACACACACACACACACACACACACACACACACACACACACACACACACACACACACACACACACACACACACACACACACACACACACACACAAATAAACATCATATGCATGCTCAAACACATACTGATTGTAAAACTGGTTTTAAGTGAATTTTTTTGCTTAAAAATCTTCAGATATATCATGTAATGCACATAAAAGTCATTAGACTTTTTATCCGCTTTTTATATGTGTGATAATGTGAATAAACAGACTTTAACTGAATATATTTCAATTCAATCATTGACACCATAGGTATGCAACTAGCAATTATTGGCCAGAAATTTACTCATTAATCTCTCAGCATGTGTATGTGTGTGTGTATGTGCTGTGTGTTTGTATTGAGGTGAATATAGACTGTGTTGATTTTTTCTTCAAAAGTTAATGAAGGAAATAATAAATCAGGATCTAAAGATTCTCTGCTTTTTTAACCCAAATGCTCCGGGACGTTGATAACTGGCGCGCGATGCATTTCCGGGAGGCTACCGCATAGGCCTAAACTCAATCCAGGGTCTTATTTTATCTTATGATGCCCGGCATCGAGGTGCCGTCACCTTACATGATGACCGGAGTT
>BOPN01002302.1:42500-45000 GCA_017312705.2 Penaeus japonicus | reverse complement strand
AAGTTTTGGGTATTACGGGTACCTGCATGAAAATCCTAAATTTTCGAGCAGTTAAATAATAACTAACTCATTCAATACAACATAGATATAATAATGCACGAATGGATGAAAATTGTAATGTCATAGTCTGTTGCACATCAACATATTTCCCTTCAAAAGCTACACTGCATAGCAAAACTTCCTGGCTCAGGACACCCCCCCCCCCCACGCACATTCCCACGATGCTTTAAATGTTGATTTTGGATACGCTTCAATCTACGTGAGTAAAAGTATGGTCCAGCTCAAGCATGCTAGGCTACGTAATCTTCATCGACGGGGCTCTACGAAGAAAACAAGAGTTCGCCTCCACTGTGCGATTCTATGACTGGCTCTCGTAACAAATGATCTTTATGGGGCAACTGTATATTCATGAAAATCTCATGATATCATCCTGGATGCAATAAAGCATGCAAGCAACTCTAATGAAAAAAGGAAAAAAAAAGTGTTGTTGAAAGGCAGATGATTCTAGATTCTAGCAGAGAAATTGTTCATACTGGACGAGCAATTACATTGGTTGTACATATAAACGTACTACTAAACCAACGAAACATAGCAATCTGTAAAAGTCATCAAACTAAGTATCCCACGTGAGAAAAAATAACTATAGGAATGCAAACGCAAGTGCTCATGTTCATATTCTTTTTGTAACAATTAACGTAAAATTTGACTTTATTCAGTCCTAGCACCGATTGAAGAGCAGTGTAACAGGGGTTGCTATTGCTAACAAAATGGCAGACAACAAAACAACCGTAACGGGTCAGGGAAGAGCTAGCTTATTTCTGGTAGACGCACCCATGCTTTGATCAACTGAAGCGAATGGCGAGACTACCAAACATCTCACGAGGCACATATATCCAACACCCAAATCCCTGACTCGACCCTATAAATCGAGAACGATCTGATGATGAGAAATTCATAATAAAATGGTATGGAATTGACGTTATAAGATGAGCAAATTAGCGAAATAATTACGGTTTGAAAGAGTAGAACGAATCAGTTTTAATCAAATGAACAAAACTCGTAAGGAATTTTAATAAAATCCATAAGAATATTACGAAATTGATAGAGAAATTCGCAATGAACAGAGTTCACTATAACGAAAATAGATAAAGGTATGAGTGAGACTGAATAACTTTACACCACAAGAGATTCAATAAGCTCTTCATCAGAATTACTTGAAATATACATCCCTCAGTTAAGAATAACAGAATAGACCACTTAATGTAATGATTAAGATGAGTACAAACAATAAAGAAAGTAACACAGAGTGAACATTAAGAGTAAAATAACCACTGTGAATAGATAGATTTGTACCGCAATACCACTTTCTCTGAAACATACCAACACAAGAACACTTTTGCATATAAATAGCGAAAAAATGAAAATAAGTAAAAAGTATGCTCTGACTTGTATATTTGTACACAGCCTATCAACATGTTTTTTCGCTGTCCAAACAGCAATAGATGGTGTTACCGCCAGAAGTATCAGGTTGCCGCCGACAGTAGAATGAGATGGAAAAGATGGAGAAGGAGAAGAGAAAACAAGAACAGATGCCCAATAAAATATACATAGACGCTGCAGCATATGGAATTAATAGATGGCTAATGCCGGCCACATGGGGTGCAATGGGTAAACATTGTCAACAGCATCCATGTAAGCCAGGGCGGTAAAACACTGCTTCGCTATACTCTGCCATCCATCATGTTTATTGGTATGGAAAACAGTATAGTGCACCGCACCACGGCGAGAGGGCGGAATAAGGGATAGGGATAATCTAGGTATGCGGAGCAGATGCTAAACCCGGGCTATGGCCTCTATGGCTTGTGCCAGTATGTGCTGACTCGTGAATGTGTGCCAGCGAGTATTTACTCTAAGTTTGAGCTTGGTCCTTACCCAATGTGGTGCCCAACCACAGCAGTGACGGCCAGGCGACAGTGGAAACTCACGAGCTTGGACGGGGCTCGATCTGCCGACTACGGGGATGTAAAGCCAGTGCGCTACCAGTGTAGAACTGGAACTATTGTGATCCATGTTACCATTGTAATTCCTTGTTATTGTTTTGTCCAATTACAATTCTTAGTATTAATTCGCTTCCGGTCCTTTCAGCTGTATCTGTTAGCAGGATAACCCTGGGGCAGAGAAAGTGACCCAAGTTGCCAGTGTCACCACTGAAATAGGTAAAAAAGCAAGGGCAGATAGAGGGACAGGGGCAGAACAGAGGAAGGAGTGATCAGGTCAGAAAAACAGAACGCACAATTCTGACCTCCAGCCTTCAGCTAATAGCAAGTGTAATTTGGGCCATCCCAGTAGAGGACATCAACAAGAGAACGTCTATGTCATCTCCATCGGGTCAAGTGGATTCCTCTTGTGTTTTGACTGCTGCCGCCGTTATCAATCGAACAAATATAATCGATGGGCCAATATGAGGACAACTGATACCACAGTATAGAACTCATTCTCT
>BOPN01002302.1:30000-35000 GCA_017312705.2 Penaeus japonicus | reverse complement strand
CATTATCATTATTATTTTCGTTATATTATCATGATCATTATTGTTATTATTATTATTGGCATTGTTATTATTATTGTTTTCATTAATAATAATAATAATAATAATAATAATAATAATAATGATAATAATAATAATAATGATAATAATAATAATAATAATAATAATAATAATAATAATATTACTATTATTATTATTATTATCATTATCATTATTATTATTATTATCATCATCATCATTACTATTGATATTACTATCATTATGATGACGATTGTTTTTACTATTGTTATTTCTATTCTTGTTATCATCATTATCTTTGTTTTTGTTATCATTGATATCATTATTTTTATCATTGTTATTATTAATGTTGTTATTGTGATTATTTTTATAATTATTGGTATTATTGTTATCATTATTATTTTCATTATTACTTTTTGTTTTTTGTTATCGTTGTTATTATCGTTATTATAATCATTGTTGTTGTTATTATCATTATTATTATGATGATCCTCATTATCATTATTATTTTTATTGCTGTTTTTGTCTTTATTATTGCTATGATCAATACTATTATTATCATTATCATTATTGCCACTATTGTTATTATTATCACCATTACTATTATTGTTGGTGTTATTATCAGCATTATTATTACTATTATTAGTAGTAAAATTATTATCATTATTATTGTTATCATTTTGATTATTTTTGTTGTCATTGTCATTGATGATGGTAATACTAATAACAATAGCAATGATCATGTAAATGATAACTATAATAGTGGAAACAATAATAATGATAATGATGATAATAATGATGATCATAATGAAAAAAGTAATGAAAACAACAACGACAATAACAATGATAAAGATAATGAAAATGATCATGATAATGATAATAGTCTAATAATGATAATAATAATATAAATAGTAATAATAATAATGATAATAATAATGATAATGATAATAAAAATGATAATAATAATAATGATAATAATAATAATGATAATAATAATAATGATAATAACAATAAAAATGATAATATTAATAATAATGATAATAATAATAATGATAATGATAATGATAATAATAATAATAATAATAATAATAATAATAATGATAATAATAGAAATACTGATAATACTAATAATGGTAATTATAATAGTAGTAATAATAATAATGATAATAATAATAATGATAATAATAACAGTAATGATAATAATGTTGATCATAATGATATTGATGATCATGATAATAATAATGATAATGATGATAATAATAATGATGATATTAGTAATGATAATAATAATAAGGATAATGATAATAATAACACTAATGACGATAATTGAAAATAATAATGATAATAAGGATAATAGATATATTAGAGTAATAATATTAGCAATAATTCTAATATTGATAATAGTGATAGTGATGATAATAACAAAAGCGATATCAATAATGTCAATAGTGGTAAGAAGGACAATGATAATAACAACTAGCATTATAATAATAACACTAATAGTGATAAGCGTTATATTCATAGTTATAATGATTTTCATTATTACATTATTACGCTTCTTCAACTAATATCTGTTATTAACATATTTATGCTAATCAATTGCTCTTTGAATGTTTTAAGGACTGTTGTTATCGTTATTTTCAGCATTATTTTCTATTACTCTTGTATGCGCTGATAATGAGGGCTTTGATGATGATAATGATGAGGATGTTAATGGTAACGTCTACAGAATCCATTCTCAATAAAAGAAAAGGATTATTAGTTTTCTTCTTGTGTAATTTTGTTTTTACAAGGAGTTCTCAACGACTTGATAATATTTCCTTTAAGACATCTACAGGAACAAAACGAAATCATTAGGGAATTCCTGCTGATTTATTATTTTTTATTCATTCATATTTTATTCGTCTATTTTTAAATTTTGCTTTCGGCGAATCTTACCAGTATTCCTTGCGAAGCGGAAACTGCTCGAGTTTAATTACAAGTTGTGAAAAGGTTGGCTAACAAGGGAGTGGGGCGGAGTGTTGGTCGATAGGGAGTGCACGAAGCATAAGCTTTGCGTGGAAAAATAAATCAAATAGTTCAGCGTACGTTCTTCGCTTTGTAACGGTCATGTGTCGCATAGCCAGTACAGAAGTAAAGCTTTCATTTCATGTGTACAAAGATATGGCTCGATACTGTACGAAATAGCGGTGAAATAACAAAGTACATATGAGTTCGTATGTAATGGCATTGGGCTTAAAAACATTCCGAGGAAGATTTATGGGATTATACAATTCTGAACGAAGAAAACTGCAAACTGAAGCTGGATTGATATGAAGATTTTCTTGTATTCAAAAGCGAGCATATCGCATATCCATGTTGGAATATGAAAAAAAAAATATTCGTAAGCTGATTAGGGATGATCATTTTTATTAATGGATCGCAAAAAATGGTACAAAAACGATAAGATATTAACTGTGTCGAGTATTTGAGCGACAGCTTCAGAGGAAACGTTAGTTGGCCTGGAGACTGAAGTGACCCTTGACATTTAAGAAGCGGTGTCGGTTGTATGAAAGTTTGATTTGACATGTACCCATCTCGGTCTCATGGACTCGTTTTTACTTTTTTATGATATATGTGCATAATATAGGTATGCTCATTGTGTAGCCGTCAGCAAGATTATAACCAATGCAGGAAATTTATATGTAGGAAAAGCATTATAGAAAATTGAATGTCCATGAACCAAAAGCTTACGAGAGTCCGGGGAGGAATTTATAGAATGCGAAGCACTTTTATGATGGCTGTCTCCGAAGCAGTGCAATCCTACCTCAGTTGTCAGTCTTCTACTTGCCACATTATATCGTAAAATATTAACGTAAATGAAATGATTTTTCGAGGCATATATTATTTTAGTCGTTCCCGCGACACCTATATTCCTATCTAGCAATTGGATATAAACAATACAATTTTTCATATCGTCCTTGTGAAGTTAACAGTTATTGTATAAATAACCAGCGGTTCAGAACATTAAGATAAAACTGCTCACTAGCAGTCACTTACTCCAAACAAGACGTGTATCTTTAATTCAAAGACGATTTTGTTTTCAAATTACATGTGAAGAATAAGAATTTGGGCATTATATCATCTATTTTGCGTACGAAGTGAGCTTGAAAGCATGTTGCAGTTCCTTGATCCTTTAAAAGATGTAATCCAGACGTATATTATAACTAACAACAGTGTTTTTTGCATTGCGCATAACGAAAGAAACCTTCTTCCCTCAGGCGTGTATGATGGGCGCAACGGCTGGTTGGCCACAAGTTAGTCCCCCTAACGATTAACACTCTTCCGGCCCAGCGACCACATAGGGGAACCCCCAATAAGCCTCGATCAGTAGTGGCCCACTGGAGCGGCCTACTAAAGCGGCCCTCAGTTGCGGCCCACTGACCCGACTAACCTCCGCTCTCTCCACCCGCGCCGCATGCAACAAGTAAGTGCATTAGATACGGTTGGCCTTTTTTTGGCCTCATTTGAATGAATTTGTTTTCAAAATTTGCATAATCATTTGAATATTCAGTAGGGGATGGGGATAAGTTTTGACTCGTTCTGTAATTATGACTGAAACGGGGAGTGATACAATCTAACTTAGCATAGTATTATCGCTGAATGTAATGTTTGCTCCACAAAAATTTCGCATTTTTAATTATGAAGATACAATACGATACATGAGGTTAATGGATATCATTTGGTCAAAATGTATTTTGGATCTTCAGTAATTGAATATGGTACTAGTGTTTACAAAATATTTTTGTAAATAGACCATGGCAGTAATCTTTTCATGCGCTAAACATCTGTTGCTTCATTCATTGCATCACATGTGAAAACACATGTGGAGAACACATATTGCCACAAGGTTACTTTTCAAACTGAAATGAATAAAGCCTAGTCTTAAGACGTTTTGAAAATGTAAGGTCAGTTTTATACCGAATTAACTCGAAAGGAAATAAATATTGTAATGAAAGAAAGTATAAATATAATTATCAGAAGATCACTGATTCAAACAGTCTAATTACATGTTTCATAATTTTCATATGTCGTGAGCGATTTGTGTTCTTTCTTATTCTTCTCACTTATCTGCTAGTCTGCAAATCTAAATCGGCACCGCTGTTATCTCCCTAGTGGCGACAGACGCGCAGCGGCGGCAGTTATGTCCGCGGCTGCTGGACTACATGGTGGTGGTCGGGGCGCGCACTCCTGGCCGAGCCGCCCCCGTGCAGCCCCCTGAACTGCTCCGGAGGTACCCGCCCGACGACCACAAGGTGCGGCCCTTACCGATTCATGAGCGGTATCTATGATGCTTCGCCGTTCACATGATAATAATGGAAATATACTCTTGCGCTTTGTTTATGTGGAATATAACAAAAGAATATCTCGAGTGTTATTTCGTTTCACCGCAGGACTTTCCCTTGCCATTGGACGTGATATACTTCTGCCAGCCTGAAGGATGCATTTCTGTCGGACCCAGAAAGACGTCCTTGAGGGAGGCTTCGTCTTTCACCTTTACCCTCACTGACAAAGACTCTGGTGAGTATGAATATGAGGTCAGTCTTTCCGCTTGGACTGGCTCCTTGTCTTGCATCTCCAATATCGCATGTCGACAGATTTCTCGCTTATTGTTTCTTCTTCGATCACTCTTGTTTATATATCCTATCTCAGTATCTTTCTACTTGTGTGTCTGTCGGTCTGTCATTGTCTGTCTGTTTATCTGTCTGTCTGTCTGTCTGTCTGTCTGTCTCTCTCTCTCTCTCTCTCTCTCTCTCTCTCTCTCTCTCTCTCTCTCTCTCTCTCTCTCTCTCTCTCTCTCTCTCTCCTCCCTCCCTCCCTCCCTTTTCCCTCTCCCCCCCCTCTCTCTCTCCCTGAAATTTATTTGTAAGGATTACTATTTAATCCGTATGATTAAGCTGACTTACAGAGTCAGGGCACGTATTAGCTCCCTCTACAGCATCCTC
>BOPN01002302.1:0-7500 GCA_017312705.2 Penaeus japonicus | reverse complement strand
TGGCAATTTACATATCTTGAATGATAAAAGAACAATGTTGATAGATAGATGAAATGCTTTCTCTGTAATTGCATAGTATACATTCACTGCTGTATTGGTAGTGTGTCCCTATGGGTTTTTCCCCTAGTTATCGCTTTCCTCTATGGTATGTCAATAAAAAAAAATTTCATCATGGGGGAGTTCCTTCAATGTATTATGATGTTGTACCAAGCACAGATGATTTACATGATATTTATAGCTTAAACTTTACTTATCTCGAATACTTTAATTACTTTACTTGAATATGAGGTGTAAGTAACTTCAGGAACTGATGTACATCTACACAGTATCAGCCTCTTTCATATAGCTATGAGTGTGAATTTCTCTGGCTCATCTGACCTACCATATAATATCATATTTCAGTAAAAACAGACTGTTAGGTAGTTATCAGTATTTTTATCTGGATCTAAACTTTGATTTATATATTCATCAATACATCATTTATTAATTTAAATTTAAGCAGAAATGGAGGATCATCAAATACTTGAAAATTAGGCTTTTATTTAATATCTTATAGTAATACTGAATTGTTAGTTAGGCAAATATTCAAGTTCATATGATACTCAAATAGAAAAAAGTAAATTCCACTTGTCATAAATTATTTATATGTAGAAATCAGGTCTCCATGCATGTAAACTTCATTTTCCAAACATGGAACATATTCCTTCCATAACTATGTATCTAGGTAGAGTTCACAAATGCTGTTCATCTTTTCTGTGGATTTTCAAAATATTATTCCTGGAAGATGTGTGCATGCTGAACTTTGATACCTATGTGATAACTAATTTTGTACAAGAATATGAATTAGACTATTCTGGTGTAGCTTTCATGGCTTCTTTTGTACTAGGTTTCCTAAATATTGTTGAGGATTGCATGTGATACAGGAATATCCAAGGGCAGTTTAAAAATGATTTACCCCCAGACTATCTAAGACTGATAGTAGTGTGAAAAATTGTGCAGATCCCTTTGGTCAAGAATGTGCCAGTTGCCTTGAATTCATGAAAGTGTGCATTGCTGCATGTGCACACTGCTTGGAAATTGATATTTGATCTTTTGATGTTTTTATTTTTTTGTTGATGTGTTATAGAATGGTGTAATGGTATGATTACCTTATTTATAATGAAATGAATATATGTATGTTAATCTTGTAATTAATTATAAATTCTTACATATGAAGTAAAAGTGATTTCCATTTTATATAGTCAAGCATATGGTCCAAGTTCTGTTCAAAGATTAAACACATGTGAAAAGAAATTGGAATTGTCAGTCGTTCAAACTTCAGAAATATATTTTCAAAAAAGATATAGTTGTCAAAACTGATTTTTTTGTGATTTCTCAACCCACACTCCTACAACCCCAGTGGCCTCTTGTTTTTTTCTTATTTCATTATATGTAGTCTTATTTCCTTTCTCCTTCTCCTCTCCAATATTTCCACGCTGCCACAGGCGTTAAAGTCTATGGATGAGGTTTGTGATTTGTGGTTGTGACCTGCTGTAAAAGAGTTGTTTTGGTCTTTCAGAATCTTAACTTGTCTTGCTGCATTACTAAAGGATTATTGCTTGGATAATTTTCTTGTAATAGAAGAATGCTCTTGTTCTATTATTTAAATGTTAATAACAGCTGAAGAGATTGATGTGATATCACTCTAATTCTAAAGGTGGCTTAGGTTTTTCCAGTTTGTCCCAAGCAATAATCTTTATCTATCTTCACAAATTAGAAAATCTTTTAATTCTAATCACATGTTATATAGGGTAATTAGAAGAAATTGACTGATCAATGCATGTTATCTTATTCACAACTGCATTTATCAACAATTTCCATATCCTCATCAGTTGGTGTGATATAAGGTATTGAATAAAAGGCCAATTCATGTGGCAGTCACTTTCTTGTTTTTTAACATTAATTCATCTGTGGTAGGAAAAAATCATATAATCATTCTTTATATAAGTTGTTTTCTAATTTGTTAAAAACTATTTATGTCTACCCTCCAAAAAAAGTATTGGGAATAGTCTGCCAAAATGCACTGGCCTTCTCAATCATACAATTCTAAGTTGCAGATAAATACCAGACAAGCACGAAGTTGATACTGTTGCTTTTCATTTATGTTTAGAATTTACAAATTTCCTTAAAATGATCAGTAATATCCTTTGTTACTGAAAACAAGTTGTCCAACATTTAGCCATCTTCCATTATGTACAGGTAGGGGCACCTAGATAATGGATTTCAAGTAGTACCAATAACAACAGAGTAGATATTATTTGCTGGTGCTAAGGCTGATGACGATTTAGTTGTTGGGTCCACATGTAGTGCAGTGTTAAACATCATACACAGTTTTGAAATAAGTGTAATACAGTACTTAATAGAAAAAAATGATGTGTATGTAGAATTGAGTGAGTGAGTGAGTAAGTGAGTGAGTGAGTGAGTGAGTGAGTGAGTGAGTGAGTGAGTGAATGATTGAGTGATTGAGTGAGTGAGTGAGTGTTAGTGAGTGTGTGTGTGTGTGTGTGTGTGTGTGTGTGTGTGTGTGTGTGTGTGTGTGTGTGTGTGTGTGTGTGTGTGTGTGTGTGTGTGTGTGTGTGTGTGTAAGTGAGTGGGTGTATTTGGGCATCACAAAGATTTATTCTAAAGACTAATAGTGCTTAGGTGTAGATTTATCTTTGAGCCCAGTTCTGGTACACAATTTGATTTTAAATGCAAAAGTAATATGCATGAATGCATGGCCATATATTCTAAAAAAATATTAAATATCTTTTTGGACATGAGTAAACACAAGTCATCCACTCTTTGAATTAATTTTACTCAACTTTGTGTATCTTGTATTGAATTGTTAATAAATCAGTATCAATCATTCACATATAATCTGTAATATAAAAATGTTTATTTTTTATTTTTTATATATGTATATATATACTTTGGATTTTCTGAATGAATTTAACTTTTCACAAATTTCATAGTTCTTAATTTTGACATCTTATTTTGTATGTAAAAAAAGGATAATTGGGCAATGTTTTTAATAATCGTTTTATTCATGAACTATTACTAAAATTTCTGGGAAAGACTTAAAACTTTTGGGCATTCATTCATTCCCTATTTGACTCATTTCAGTTATATATACTCAGTGCAAGTAAGTGGATGACCAGATTAGCTCTGATATTAACTTTCCTGTCCCTGCTCATTTCTCAGGCCTTAGCAAGCATGTCGCCACAGCCACCTCCTCGCAGTCTTGAGGACATGCATAAAGAAAAGGGACATCATCATCATTCCCATGGTGGCCACTATAACCTCTTTATCTATGGTTGGTGTTATATTTCTATTTTACTGATATGAAAGATTAGATGTTTTTTTTCCTATGTCCCTATGTGAAAGGTGTGCTCCAGCATATCATACAGTACCATCAAGCTTGATATTTTGATGTGTTGCATATATGTTTCAGACTGTTGTAAACCATTACATTGAAACCAAATTCTTACAGGTAACGATGTGGATTCTGTGGACATTGCAACACGCGTTGCTATGATTCGCTTTTTCAACTCGCAGAACATTCTAGCCAACTTCACAGAACACACACGCACGCTTCGACTCTACCCACGTCCAGTAGTGGCTTTCCAGATAAACTCCTTCCTAAGGTCTAGACCACGAGCAACACCCTTCCTTAATCTCTTTGCTCGTACACAGGTTGGTAATCCTCTTAGAAACTGTATTTTTTATATATGATGTATATATTTATATATTTATACGTTTTATGTACATCTATATATATATATATATATATATATATATATATATATATATATATATATATATATATATATATATATATATATATGTAAGTATATCTGTCTATCTGCCTATCTATTTATCTATATATCTGTCTCTGTGTGTATCTATACACACACACACACACACTCACACTCAAATTCAAACTCAAACTCAAACTCAAACTCAAACTCAAACTCACCCTCACCCTCACCCTCACCCTCACCCTCACCCTCACCCTCACCCTCACCCTCACCCTCACCCTCACCCTCACCCTCACCCTCACCCTCACCCTCACCCTCACCCTCACCCTCACCCTCACCCTCACCCTCACCCTCACCCTCACCCTCACCCTCACCCTCACCCTCACCCTCACCCTCACCCTCACCCTCACCCACACCCACACTCACACTCACACTCACACCCACACTCACACTCACACTCATTCTCACACCCATAATTAATAGAGATACTTATGATACCAATAAAAATGTTTGAAAGTTTAAATGATTGAACAAGATTTTTTGTTCATGATAAGCTTCTGAAATAGAACTTCTTTTAACAGGCAGTGGAATTTCTCGCAGAATGGGCTCTTACCCCCACCAATATGGCCTTTCTAAGAGTAAACACAGGGGTATGTGACCCAGCATTGATTGGTGATAAAAGCAAATGGTATGCTCATACTCTGGAACCTATGACATTCAAGGTTTGGCAGGAAGGCAGCTCTCTTGGCACTACACTTAGAGCAGGCACACAGATTGAAAATCCACCTACAGGTAAGATATTCAGAGGATTTCTTTTCATTATCCTTCTAAACTTCTCTAGTCAAATGTTTTTTTCATATTCTTTGGGTGAACTTTGTTTTGTGGGAAGATAAGTATAATACGGCTCTGTCCCAGTTTATTGACCTATGGTTTATCACCATAAAGGATGTAAAGATGTTTTGACGTACTTTTTTTATCATGCTTTCAACAGCTAGGAACAAGAATGAATATTAATATAAGTAGGGTAGCAATATCATAGAATTTTTATTTTTCAGATGAGAGTGGAAGTGATTCTGAGGGTGGTGAGAGCACAAGCAGTTCATATTCATCTCTCAGTGACTTTGTATCAGAGATGCAAGTGTCAGATCTGTCTCCAGGTACTGATTTTAAAAGAATATTATTTGATGCTGTATATTGTCTGCCTCTATGTGAATTATGCTTTGTCATATAATTATACATGATATGAAAAAGAGAATCTTTTTGAATTTTTGATATTTAAGATTTGTGTAACATTCATTAATCCCATATATTTTTACTTTTTAATATTATCCAGTTCCATTCTGTGCATATGCAGGTTGTGGAGCAGCAACAGAGAAGGAAAAGGCTACGTTATCCTCAGGGCTAGACCCAAGATCTGTGTTCAATCCACCTTTTTGTCTCCAGCTACCAGGTGCAGCTTCTTCAGATTCAGGTAAATTGGTGATAGTTTTCTGTAATAAAAAGTATGTGTTTAAAAAAAGAGAGAAAAAAAAAAAGGTGGAACAGAAATATATAGTGTTAGAGAAGGTGATGAGGGGGATGTTAATTAGAAAAGAAAGATTGTAAAGCAGTTGAGCTAGTTAATAAGGATATTAACATAACATAATGGAATCAGTAAAAAAAGAAATAAAGAAAACTATGGATAACTATAGACCAAAATCATGATCAGCATTAGGAATATGCAAAATTATTTTATATGTATATGTATGCTTAGGTGTGTCTGTGAGTATGTATAGGTTTTTATTTACTGAATTCACATGTATAAAAAGGAGAGAATAAAACTTTTTATTGTCAATATTCACCAAACAGCACTGAGCCACCCAGGGTCCATGTCAACCTCATCTTCTCGGTCATCATTATCCTCTGCTGACCAGAGAGATGATGACGATGATGAAGAGACTGGTGAGGGTGTGATGAAACTGGAAGATGCTGATAAACTCATTGCTGCTACACCAACACTTCATCCTCTTCCTCTGCGGACAGAGGCCCTGGTGAGCTGGTTATGATGATGTGTTCTATGATCAAAGTACAGTTGTTTTTGTAGATTTAAGTAGTTCTAAATCAGTTTTTAAAAGTTGATAGTGTTATGAAATTTATGTATTTGTCAATTTAAGGATTGTTTTGATTGGTACTTTTTATATAAGATATTCTAATCCTATATAATACATTGATTCTCACATATTCTTATGCTGGTATGTACATTATATAGCATATCACATTGTATGAGTTATTTATAAATTCTGTCAGAATTTCCTGTTTCCTGTACCACAACTGTGACAGCATTTTATTGATTCATTATCTCACTCTAAGAAAAATGGCATGAACAAACCAAAAGGAATATTATATTATGGTTGTTATGAGGGGTATTCCAGTGCTTCTTTTAGCATTAAAAAGTAATCATTATAGAATCATGGAGAAAACTTTTTTATTATGTTTCTGCATGTCATACCTACCCTGGATATTTAGGCACCATGAGACAAGTTAATGTACTCTTTTGCAATAAACATCTGCTGCCAGCTTATGCAGAATCATAGACTGTTTTTCCAGGCTCAAATAGGTCTATTTCTTGCCGAGTTCATGACCCAGTGATGGAATTGAGTCCGACTATTTAGAATTACTGGAGAGGCCTATTGTCTAGAGATGTGATTGTTTTTCTAGACAGTTTATGGCCCTATGTTGCCAGGAAAACAATTTGCTGAGAGCTTTGGGTGGAAAATTTTGAACCATCCAACTTATAGCTAGGACCTGTCTCATTTTCACAGAACTGAAGAATTTTTTTGCAAAAAATGTTTGTGAAAAGTTGAAGTAAGAAATCACAATGTTTCTGAATGATGTGGTGATGGATATGCATGATCAGAATGAAAGAAAAGATGTCACACATGAATTACTAGATGTCCTGGCTGACTACGTTGAAAAATTGTTTACAGTATGAAGTAATAATTTTATTCATGAATTTATAACTGTTAATATTTACTCCTAAAACAGGTACTACTTTCCAAAAATCCTTTGTTGATATAGAGAGGATGACAGGATAGATGGATGTTTGTACTTAGATGTTGAAGTGGTCTATTGTTTTAGATAGCAGTGATTTCTGTAAAGATACTTATTGCATGTTTTTTCTCAGTTATGTTACTTGTTCTGTCTCAGTTCTCACACTTCATCTTTGTAATTAATTCCAGGAAAAAAGTGATGAAGTATTTACCCCGGAGAGTGACTCAGCAACCACCACCCCAAAGACAGTTGTGAGCAACAACCAATCGCCACTCCCTCATGTAAGCCCCACGCCCTCCGTCAGTAGTGATGCTTCCATAGCAACCTCCTCCTCAGAGCGCGACAGGCCCACCACTCCAAGACCTAGGACATTTTCCAAGGGGGTAGGTGGAGGAGGAGTGTTTGCCTTTGGATGGATCCTTATGTCAGTCACTTACCCTGTTGTGTGCCAGGCAAAAATACCAATTTTCGATATCCTTCTGTATATATCAGGGCTGTTAATCAATGTGACTACTCTTGATAATACCCAGAGGTCAGTCTGATTTGCCGACAAAGGAAGCAGTATGTGTGTGTGTGTGTGAGTGTGAGTGTGCATCTGTGAGTGAGTGTGCGTGTGTGTGTGTGTGTGTGTGTGTGTGTGTGTGTGTGTGTGTGTGTGTGTGTGTGTGTGTGTGTGTGTGTGTGTGTGTGT
>BOPN01002301.1:205000-207500 GCA_017312705.2 Penaeus japonicus | reverse complement strand
TTCTTGTCTAAGGTATATGAAGCTGAGGTCAAGTAGTGTGAGGATATATTTAAAAAGAAAGTCTGTGTATCTTGCATTATATGGATGTACAAATGTTCATAATGAACCTATCATCTGTGCTATTGCTACTACTGGCAGTGGCTTTGTTTACTTGGTGAATACTGTTGATACCTCTGGAGAGCCTCACACAGCAGAGTAGAAGAGAGAAGAGAAAGATGAAACAGATCTGGTGACATATGAGTGTTCTGTTTACACCCTGAATCTGTTTGCACATGACTTAGGGCGCCGTCACACTAGCAATTTTCCGTCAATTTTTGCGCGAATTGTTGGTTTTCTAATTAGGCATTAATCCCGAGTTCCCGCATGAAAAAATTTCCGCCGTCTTTTTAGCCAAGCGTATTCAAATCAAGAACTATATTTTAAAATATCTGTATTTGTTTAAAATCATTAGTTAAAATTAAATTTAATGAATTGTGCTTTTCTTATATATAATACAAAATTACCATATAAAAATATACAAATGTGAATTTTATTTCCGAAAGTGGATTTTGTTTTAATTACTCAATTAGATTGTGTACATACGCCACCCACAAAGCGCGCAATTTCTCCTCCAGCTTTGAAACACCATGGACTGTCCCAATTCTCCTGCGTGTACACGCCTTTCAGAGAAATAATTGATAGAGAATATTCGTCAGAATCATTGGCTCTGGGATATCAGAGCTGTAAGATACACAAAGAAAACATTGAAGAGGAAAGCATACAATGATATAACGCTCCTCCTCCGTGCACATTTCTCGGAGCTCTCCACTATCAATACAAGTAAGAATAATCTTGTAGTTAAACAGATATGTTTCTAGACTCTAGTATATTCTGTTTGAATATTTCATTAATAGTATTTGTTGTCTGTCGGAAGAATTTAAACGGAATATGGCTATGCTTTATACAAGTGGAAATTGGAAATGACAAACAATAACGTCGAGAATTAAGCCACACACGCTAGCGGTGGTTTCTGAAGTTACCAATTATATATATATAAAAAAAAAAAAAAAAAAAAAAAAAAAAAAAAAAAAAATAGTAATTCCTATTCAATATTATATTTTTGATTTTTTAATGATGCTAGGTATGTTGTGGAAATGTTTTTTAACTAATAATCTAAGTAAACCATCATGTATTTATTGCATTTTTTATTACTCTTTTGCGGAGAACAATCTGACTGCAACTCCCTATAGTCTTCCAGATCAGGTGAGGACAAATTAGAATATGAAAACATACTTCCTGAAAGAGTACAGGAAAACTCATATTGCCCCTAGCGGATCAGCTTGAATATATCAAGCGAAGTGGGAATTATTCGATGCCGTCTCCATCATCAAGTGCACGATTTTTTGTGCCAATTTTGCTAAAAGCGTGGAAAGTTGGATGAGAGGTTTTAGTCCAGATGCTAGAGGAATTGTGGCGCACAAAGTGATCATGGTTATTGAAGTAATACTTGAGAAGTATAAGGTTCAATAGTAATGTACGAAATGTGGTAAACTAGTTTCACATGCTTGGTTATCACATGTTCGCATGTTTTAGTTGTTTTATAGTCTTAATTTCGTCTTAATTTATATTAGCTATTATGATTTTTGTTTTGTTTTGTTTTTAAGAGTGACTAAGATACTTTGTATATTTTGATTTATGTGTTTTAGATTTGATACATTAATATTTTATACATTATTATAGATCTATTGTTCACAATGTCTATTTTTATTTTTTATTTTTTTAATAAAGACATATGATTAATGAGTTTCCTTGATTCAGAATGATACTACGGTATACTAAAGGAAATGATAGTTTGTCAAACTTTTCTTTCCTTTATTGTCTAAAATATACAACATAATCAAGTATAACAATCTTGGCAACAAATATATATAAGTTCAAACAACATTGTCTATATAATCCTTACATAATAAAATCAACAAAAGTGCCACATTAACATAGGAGGGCCATTTCATTTTACCAATTAATTTTTGCGTTATTGCTGTGACCATGTCCAACAACTGGTAGGCTTTCGAGCCCATCTTAAGGAGCCTGGTGCCACTCACCAACGGATAATCGACCTCTTTTAGGGGGGGTTTACACGGTCAAACGGTTCGTCAAACACGGTTCGACAGGCACGTGTTTGAAGTGATGTTTGAACGCGTGAACGGGGTATTTGGTTGTCGAACACGTTGGTCAAACGGTTTGAAGAGCCTGCCTTTTGTGGGTGGGGCTTCATTGTCCACAAACCGTTTGAATGTGAGAACACCCGCCGAACATCAAACCTCAGTTGCGCTTCAAACGCATCATACATGTATCTTCATACGTAATGAAAGGGGTGACACGCCTCAGTTGATCAATGTATGTTTCTTCTGACATCTCTTCGGACCGTTTGACGAGCAGGTTCGACAACCAGGTTTGACGAACCGTTTGACCGTGGAAACCCCCCTTTACTGTCTTCTCTATCTAAGAGCTCAGGAGGGGG
>BOPN01002301.1:192500-195000 GCA_017312705.2 Penaeus japonicus | reverse complement strand
TTTTATTAAAGAAAGTGAAAAAATGTTTGTAGAAAATACTGAATAACTGATGCATGAAGAAAATTTGAAGAGAAAGCTTTTTAATGTAATAAATGCAAAAGATATTATCCTCTTAAATCTGTGTGATAATTTGAAAAATATGATAGTTTGCATTTACATTAAGCTGTGGCTATATTATTTTACAAAGTTTTATAACAGGAAACTAAACAACAAAATAAAATGTAATGACAGTGGATATGACGGAGGAAAAAAAGGAGGAAAATAATAAAAATTATGCATCAGTAATGCAGTATGATTTGAAATCAATGACTTTTTTATTTGCAGAAAGGGTTGTCATCAAAGATAAAAAGAATTTGGTATGCATTCTGTGAGTTAGTATGCATATTTTCACTATTATATCTTCTTGACAGTGTTTGTCTTGCATGATATCTTGTTTTATTCAGTTTTTC
This sequence comes from Penaeus japonicus, assembly GCA_017312705.2. Classification (NCBI taxonomy): domain Eukaryota; kingdom Metazoa; phylum Arthropoda; class Malacostraca; order Decapoda; family Penaeidae; genus Penaeus; species Penaeus japonicus. Next base: position 194,551 of record BOPN01002301.1, on the reverse strand, counting down.
TTTTATATACACATTTGATTGTTGACTTATAGAGTTTTTGAGTGCACTATATTTTCTTATTTGTGTGTTTGCTTTGAGCATGATTACTTTGTATCATACTTTTATCATTTGGCATGATATACATACATATATATATATATATATATATATATATATATATATATATATATATATATGTGTGTGTGTGTGTGTGTGTGTGTGTGTGTGTATATATATACATATATATATATATATATATATATATATATATATATATATATATATATATATATATATATATATATATATATAGTATATAATTTTTTTTACTTGTTCTCTTTATTACAAGTTTTTTTTATTCTTATTTGTATTTTTTTTTCCGCGTCTGTATTCTTCAGTTAATATATAAGTTTGGTTTTAACTTGTCTTTCTAATTGTGTATTCGTTTTAGATAAAGGTGCATGATGCATTTCCTATGTCTATGTCTTGCATGTAAATATTATTCATGTCAGAGCATTCTGAGAACATGAATAAAGCTGAAGAAAAATCAAAGTGTTTTCTTAAGTATCCACATTGCAATTATTTTGTTTTTGTTTTAAAGAGAGATTAAATCTTTATTCATCTGATAGAAGAAAGTAAGCCATGGACTAAGTATAATTATATAACTAAAGAAAACAAAAATAATTGAAAAAAAAATATCTAGTGAACATAAGCAAAAAAAAAAAAAAAAAAATACAAACATGTCATCAGCATACACTTCTCTCAAGTTGAAATAAGATTTTATATCAATCAAATTATATTAAAAGATATCACAAGACTACGAATGAGTAATGTAAAAAATATAATAGTTTGCCATGAAAATATTGTAGTAATGTGTCAAGCTAATAGGTAGCGGTAGTGTAGCGGCTGCCATTTTTTATCAATATAGTATTGGAGATTTCCTATCTTTCCCTACATAGTCTTTGACGTAAACACAGCCATGTTTGAATTTCAGGGCGAGGATGGTGGTTTTCGGGGTATTTTGCACAAGATATGTTGCACGAAGTGCCCTAATTCAAAACAAGGCAAAGTTAGGTAGGTAATTGGGTTCAGATTTTTACGAACGAAATATGCCACGAAGTAGCACGAGTTAGCACGAAGTGCCTTAAAAAAGGGACCCACATTGTGGGGTCCAGGGATGGAATCGCGCATTATTTCCACTATATATGAATAGTAGAGGTTAAGAGGAATCCATCGATACCACATTTACGGTATTTCGTAACGCGGCGTTATTCGGAAAAAATTACCGTCGATTGTCGTTTTATTTCTTCCAAGTTGTGATTCCTGTGATGCTTATCGTGGATTCGATAAGTTCAGCTACAAGTTTTGGTGGATGTATTTTATGTCAGTGGTAGGATTACGGTGGCATTAACGGAAATAGTTAATGTGTTCCCACATTGGTTTTAGAGTCCATTGTTTACAATTGGGAAATACCGACGAAAAGAAGGTTTAATGGATAATTCTATACTGTATGATGTGATTTGCCTACTCAGGTTGTTAACTAATATAGTTAATGTTTGCCTCATAGTGTTTAGAAAATCCATTTATACGGGAATTGGAATTATTACGAGTGAATACGGTTGGAGGTACTAGTGAAAGATATTGTACTATTTGGTTTTGTATCAGTTATCTAAAGTTTCATACTGTGTTTATTAGTTTTGTGTGTTGTTAAATGAAAAATAATTTTGAATTTTATATATAACTGTTTCATTATCCGAAGTTGAACAATTAATGCTCTTGTATATACATGTAATTGGATCATAGTTGTTATTACACCATTTCCCAGTGTTGAATTGGGTGTTATGATTTTAGAACAAAGAAATGAAATTGATTCAGCACGTACAAGGCCAATTAAAGTAGTTATAGGGGGAAGTGGTCGTAAAAAAAATATATATATATACATATGTATATATATACATATATTATATATATATATATATATATATATATATATATATATATATATATATATATATATATACGTATTTACACATATATGTGTATATATGTGTATATATATATATATAAATATA
>BOPN01002301.1:185000-187500 GCA_017312705.2 Penaeus japonicus | reverse complement strand
TACCAGCGAACGAGAGAGGCCAGGGCAGGGTTGTGGTGGATAACTGATGATAATTCCTTCAGCTTTTATTACAAATTACTAGGCCTATTTTTGCTTAACATTAGCGTAGGTGCAATACTTTACATGAAAAAACAACAACAAAATTAACGTTGTGGCCTAAGAAGTGGCTACAGAAAACGAGCGAGAAACAGGCCAAAGTGGCTGCGGCGTTGGATTACTTATAATCGTTCCTCTCGCTTTTAAAAACAATTGCTTCGCTTGTACCTGCTTTGTCTTGCAAGAATCAATTGAGCTTTTGAAATAGACCAAGGTGAATTTTGTACCTTCAGTGCCTTTAAAAGAAACGCCCAGTAAAAATAAGTTGAGAAAAAGCTACTGTCCGGGTGGAAAGGATTCAAAATGGTGTCTAATATTGATAGACACTCTAGTTTTACCAAAAGGGATAGTAAAGAATGTTGATTATATAATACTACTTACTATATAGCTATTGATAATGACAATAATAATTTCTTCTTCTGAAATAGTTACTCCGTTGGAAATCTGAAACAAATAGGCACTGAATAATGAATCTAACGATTCAGTTTTTATGTATATTGTTCTGAAAGATTTCATACAGTTAGTTTTTCATAAAAGTCAGGTAAAAAAAAAAGTCCCTAAGATCGACGGGCAAACAAAGGCTTGTATAGTTTCTAAAGATGCTTTGCCTTTTGTCTCTTGTGTTGACATTAAAGTCGTTGATCAGAGTGTATTTGAAATAAAACGTCTAGTTACTCTCTCTCTCTCTCTCTCTCTCTCTCTCTCTCTCTCTCTCATATATATCTATTATAATTGTCTGTATTGAATTAATTGGGGAATAATAAATATAATCCAGAGTTATTAGTTCTAGCTATTTAAAGCTAATAGTAAGTTTAAGTAACTTACATGCAAAAATAAAGAATATCTTTTACCTTCAAATTCAAAGATGAAAATCCAGTGCAGTCATACAGATTTCTTGGGTATTTCAAAGAAATTCAAGTGTTGTTTCTCATCGGATAGTCTGGTAGGGCAGGACAGAAGTCAATTCTCTCATGAAACAAAGGTTTTGGACGCAATGTGCGGGCTTTACATTGACAAAAAAAAACATTGTCCTTCTAAAAGTACAGACTAGAGTTATTGGTGTGCTATCCTTTTGAGTAATAGTTACGACATTTTTAAAGCGGTCCTAAAAAAAGGTACAGGGAGCAGTAAACGTTTCGACATTATCGTGCGATCCTATTGATCGTGATAATGGTAATGATGAAGACTAAAAATGGTCAATACGATATTTACAATTACATTGTGAAAGGGGTGCTAATTAAATCATAATAATGGTGTATATACGATAATGTCTGGTAATAATGATAACCATGGTAATCACTATTGTTATTGATGTAATCATCAATAAGGTGATAATGATTGTTACATAATCAATAACAATACCAATAGCGGGAGTAAAATCTAACGATATACTAGAGTCTATACTGAGAGAGTACCATTGGGCTGCTGTGCATGTAGATGCAATAATAACTAGATAAGGGGATTTAAGCAGTACAAAGTCCCAGCAAATCCTTAAAGAAAAATGAAATGGATGACTAAAGTTAACTAGCAAACATTTCTTGCAAACATCCTACTTACTCCTCGCCTTCAACTTTTCAATGTTTTCCTACATATCCACTTCAAGTTCTGCGTGGCTGTACCAGCGAACGAGAGAGGCCAATGCGGGGTAGTGCTGGATTACTGATGATCGTTCCTTTCGCTTTTATTACAAATTACTAGGCCTATTTTTGCTTAACATTAGCGTAGGTGCAATACTTTACTTGAAAAAAACAACAACAAAATTAACGTTGTGGCCTAAGAAGTGGCTACAGAAAACGAGCGAGAAACAGGCCAAAGTGGCTGCGGCGTTGGATTACTTATAATCGTTCCTCTCGCTTTTAAAAACAATTGCTTTGCTTGTACCTCCTTTGTCTTGCAAGAATCAATTGAGCTTTTGAAATAGACCTAGGTGAATGTTGTACCTTAAGTGCCTTTAAAAGGAACGCCCAGTAAAAATAAGTTGGGACAAAGCTACTGTCCGGGTGGAAAGGATTCAAAATGGTGTCTAATATTGATAGAGACTCTAGTTTTACCAAAAGAGATAGTAAAGAATATTGATTATATAATACTACTTACTATATAGCTATTGATAATAACAATAATAATTTCTTCCTATGAAATAGCTACTCCTTTGGGAAATCTGAAACAAATATGCACTGAATAATTAATCTAACGATTCAGTTTTTATGTATATTGTTCTGAAAGATTACATACTATAATTTTTTCATAAAAGTCAAGGTAAAAAAGTCCATAAGATCGACGGGCAAACAAAGGCTCGTATAGTTTCTAAAGATGCTTTGCCTTTTATCTCTTGTATTGACATTAAAGTAGTTGATCAGAGGGTATTTGATATAATACGTCTAGTTACTCTATATATAAAAATATA
>BOPN01002301.1:165000-167500 GCA_017312705.2 Penaeus japonicus | reverse complement strand
CTCATTACTGTGAAGGTTAAGTAACACAATTATGGAAAATTCAGTCTCGATTTCACGGTTAAGTGCATAGGCTCAGTGTGAAAAACTATATATGTACATGTTTGGTGTTGGGAAATAATAATAATGAATTATTATCAAGTGTGATTTTCTTATATTATAAGTATGATGCACAATGGGGAAAGTATGAAATAATAAATGTAAAAATTAAATATATATACAGTATAAAAGGACAATTAAAAGGACTAACACCACATGCGCATAAAATTTGGTGGCACGTCGGTATAAAAAGAAAAGAAAAGTGAAGTGTATAGTGTGACATTCTTATTTTTTGAACCCAGTGAACCAGTGCTTGCGTGATTGTGGTAATGTATATTACTCCTTGAAGTACTGTCACTCACGACAAGTATAAATTAGGCTTTTTTTCAAGATAGGCAAACGAAGTTATAATACTCGTTCAAGTAAAGCAGCTGGCCAATGTAATTCTGAGGAGTCTTGCGAGAAATTGCTCGAAAAGTACAACGACCTTGAATCCCGGTTTGAGCAACTAATAGAAGAATGTGACGAAATGAAAATTACGCTTGGTGATCAAATCAAATCGTGTTAACCGCGTACAATTGAGCGATGGTAGTAGTAACCCTAATACTATTTTCACTGATCGTGAAGAACTTCCAAAGTTCGAGGCTGACATTTTGTACGTGCATTTAACCCATATGTATACGGTAGATCATTCAGTATACACACTGACCATGCTCCATTAACCCACATCTTTAAGAGGCACACAAAATGCCCTCGCATGTCAAGATGGAGTATAGAACTTGCTGAATATATTCATACTATTCATTATAAACAGGGAAAGATCAACTATGTGCCAGATACTTTAAGCAGAAGTATTGCAACTGTAGATCTTGAAAATGTGGACCCAACTGAATTTCGTGAGCTACTAATGAAAGACCCCCAATGGAAAACGGTAATAGAATATCTAAACGTAAGTTATCAGCTCTCATTCATGAGTTTGAAATGGAAAATGGAATTCTCTATCATCTTATACACCAAGAGGACAAGATAACCCACAGATTAGTCATCCCTAATGACCTGCGTGCTACAACTCTTCGCCTAGTTCATGATGTTCCCATGGATGCCCATCAAGGAATATTTCGTACGTACGTCAGACTAACATCCATGTCCTTTTTCCCAAATCAGTTATCGTTTACGAAAGACTACATTCAAAGATGCTCTGCATGTCAACGAAGGAAAGGAGTACAAAAATGGCATGCATGTCTACACTCGATGCCAGAGGTAAAAGAACCCAAGTCGTGTCAGTGCAGACCTGATGGACCTCTACCAGTCTTACTCTGGTAAACGCTATGTTTTATCAATCGTGGACCATCTTAGTAGGTAAGTGCAACTGGTAGCTTTGCCGGATAAGAAAGCAGAGACGGTAGCAAATGCTTTTGTTCAGGAGTACGTGCCTTTATTTGGAGCTCCAAAGGTGTTGGTTACTGATAATGGCTCGGAGTTTACTAATAGACTATTCTCGGAAGTCTGCAAATTGGTTCAGATAAAAACTTCACTTACTACACCATTTCATCTTCTAACGACGGTATGATTGAGTGGACCCATAGGACGATAAAAGATTCACTATCTATTCTCTCTGAAGAATCTCCGCTATCTTGGGATGAATATCTGCCTAATGTAAGATATGCACTGAACTCTGCCATTCACAGGTCTGTTAATGTTGTTCCCTTGTATTTGTTTACAGTAAATAACTGTAACCCTCCATCTGGTTTGATAAGTAGAATTACAAAGTATGATGAGGACGGAACCTTTGATACACTACGCAAACTGCAACACATTCTCAAGTAGCCCGAGCAACGGAAGCAAGATACCATGTTAAGTGTGAAACCTGCAAATATAGATGTTGGTGTTTTAGTGCATAAAAGGAACTATTCGGTTGTTAAGGGTACAAGCAGAGGCTTGGCACCCAAATGGTCGTATTACCAAGAGAACTGGACCTGTAACTTTTATAATTAAGAGTGTTTTTGGTGTTCCCCTTGAGCACAAGGTGCATCTAAATCAACTAAAGCGATTTTTTTTCCGTCAGAGGAACTAGTGTCAAACGAAAATCTTAATGAAATTGAGGCTTTTGTAAAATCTGATCCTATATCCCGAATATTACTTAGTCTTGCAAAGCCAAGGAAACACACTATGAAAACAAGGTCTCAAGGTCCCGCTGAGTCTATATAGATTTTAACAGTGATACGAGATATATTTTGCAATGATCCTGTTACTAAACTTATTTTCTCCCTCAGATTTACTGTTGTATGGTGATTGTAACTTTGGCGAAGTCTGGAGTTTGTTCCAGATCTTGAATGTCGAGTATCTGTACTGCCTGTTATACTGATCCTGTTCTGAATCTTCTTGACGCTCCGCCTCGTCTGCGACTTTGAATCCCGCCTGACTGGTGTCCCAGCGCCAGAACTCTACCAGCCGTGAGAGGGCC
>BOPN01002301.1:145000-155000 GCA_017312705.2 Penaeus japonicus | reverse complement strand
GCACAAAATTACCCATGTAAACAAAACAACGAAGGGAAAAAAAAACGAAAAGAAAACAAAAACACGAATATGCCAAAGGCTATTATCGTTATAACTCTTCCTCAGGGTATACTCATGTATTTTCTTCTATTTCCCCTTCCTTTTATTCTACTATCAATCCGTTCGGAAAGAAACCGTTCACAATTACCTATCCACCTATCCTTTTATCCGCTTATCTTTCTATCCTCATTCTAACCCCGCCTACTTTCTCCTCCTCTATTTTTCACCCCGTTAGATAAGCACGCAGCACATGTCGTTTCCAGCTGCATGGGCGTGGCTCGAAATGTGGGCGTGGCTTGAAATGTGGGCGTGGCTTATGACGTGCTCGAGTTATGCATCTTCTTTTCCTTAAATAACCCTGGGATTATTAGGGTCCGTGCGTCACACCACGTAGGTTGGCAGGGTGAGGTAACGATAGAGAGAGGGTGGGAGGGAGGAAAGAGAGGGAGAGAAGAGAGGGAGAGAAGAGAGGGAGGGAGGGGGAGAGAGAGAGGGAGAGAGAGAGAGAGAGAGAGAGAGAGAGAGAGAGAGAGAGAGAGAGAGAGAGAGAGAGAGAGAGAGAGAGAGAGAGAGAGAGAGAGAGAGAGAGAGGGAGGGAGGGGGAGGGAGGGAGGGAAGAGAAGGAGGGAGGGAGGGAGGGAGGGAGGGAGGGAGGGAGGGAAGGAGGGAGGGAGGGAAGGAGGGAGAAAGGGAGAAAAGAGAGGTAGGGAGTGAGGGAGGAAAGAGAGGGAGGGAAGGAGGGGGATTGAGGGGAAGGAAAAGAAGGAAAGAAAAATAGAAAGAGAATATGTGTGTGTGTGTGTGTGTGTGTGTGTGTGTGTGTGTGTGTGTGTGTGTGTGTGTGTGTGTGTGTGTGTGTGTGTGTGTGTGTGTGTGTGTGTGTGTGTGTGTGTGTGTGTGTGTGTGTGTGTGTGTGTGTGTGTGTGTGTGTGTGTGTGTGTTCGCATGCGCACGTATGATCATCAGTCTCAATGTATAAATTCCAAGCGGCCACCCCCCCCCCCCTCCAATAAAGACCTTGATTATATACAAATTTACAACTAAAAGAGAAAGCCATTTAATAAACCTAACTAAACAAAGTAAAAGCCACACATAACCCATAACCATCATAGTTAAAACAATATGTAGTAGACTTATTTCTGTGAACGAATTATTAATGGTACAATGACGTACACAAAGTCGCACACTCAAACACAAATACATCCTCTCTCTCTCTCTCTCTCTCTCTCTCTCTCTCTCTCTCTCTCTCTCTCTCTCTTTCTCTTTCTCTTTCTCTCTCTCTCTCTCTCTCTCATAAGAATCCACTCTCACCCCCTAAGATGTAACAAAACATTTAAAATCTTTATCAAATCACACTCATTCACACCAACCAAATGCACTCACTCTCATGACCGAAAAGCACTCACTTATATGACCCAAAATTATTCACTCACATGACCCAAAATTACTCACTCACATGACCCAAAGTTACTCTCACATGACCCAAAATTATTCACTCACATGACCTAAAATTAATCACTCACATGACCCAAAATTATTCACTCACATGACCCAAAATTACTCATTCATATGACCCAAAATTACTCACTCGTAACAGCCAAATGTCAATAATGTTTAACATCTTGAAAAAGTAAATTCAATACTCTTTACATTTTGATAAAGAAAATAATTACTCTCTTCTCTCTCTATCTATGTCCTTCCTCTTTATTTTCTTCCTTGAAAAGATGCGTGGGCAAAATACCGTTTTTTTTAACCTTTTTTTGCGTGAAAAATAAATAAAATACCCCGCCCCCCTGAAAAAAAAAATCACCTATACACAGGAGCAAAATTCCAAACATATCCCAGATAAGAAAAAAAAAGAAAGAAAAGAAAGAAGAGAAAAAAGAAAGACAAGGAAAGAAAAAATGGATAAGAGAATGAAAAAATAAAAAAAGTACAGCAAAAAACAAAACAAAAAGGAGGAGAAGAAGAATGAGAATAATAATAATAATAATAATAATAATAATAATAATAATAATAATAATGAGAAGAATGAAAAGAAGAAGAACAAGAAGAACAAGAAAAAAAGAAGAAAAAAAAAAAGAAAACCACTTACAACCTAAACCCACCCACCCCCTAAACCAAAGAGACAAAAGACCCACAACCTACCTGTATCGAGGCCCTTGCGAAGGGAGAAGAGCGCATGGAAGTTGAGGAAGGCAATGTGAGGCTTTCCCCAGCGGTTGGCCACATCCTCGACGTCCTCCTCGTACTTGATCCAACGAGCCGTTTCCTTCCATTCCAAGTGTCCTTCGTTGTAGCGCAGCTCGTCCAGTTCGACGAAGATCTTTTGGATGGGAGGGGGGGGGGTTAAGTAATATGAAATTATTGATAGAAATGGGATGGAAAATATATATCTTTTGGATGGGGGGGATGGTAATATGAAATTATTGATAGATATGGGATGGAAAATATATATATATCTCTTGGATGGGGGGGGGATGGTAAGTAATATGAATATTTTGATAGATATGAGATGGTAAATGGTAAAATGATATTATGAGAATATTAATAAAACTATCTATCTATTTAGAACAAGTGTATTTAAAAAAAACAAAAAACATTTGGAGTGGAGAATCTGTTTTCAGTAATAACTGTTTTCGTAATAACTTTATAAGATTCCATACTGTATGTCAATATATAAAAAAAAACTAAAGGAATTAGGATAACTGTTCAATGAGAAAACAATTATTCTGTGATCAGACAATTTGTTCACTAAGACAACAAATGCTCCATGATAGAACAATTGTTCCATGATAGGACAACTGATCACTGAACAATTGTTCCATTATAGGAAAATTATTCACTAAGAAGTCAAATGCTCCATGATAGAAAAATTGTTCCATGATAGGACAATCGTTCACTGAGAAGGCAATTGTTCTATGGTAAGAAAATTGTTTACCAGGAAAACTAATGCTCCACAATAGGACAATTGTGAGCATCTTCTCATATAGTAAATCCTACCGCTTTTTGCATTGTCACTATTTCATTAAGATACAAATACTTATCTACCTTTCATATATATCAAAGAATATATTCTGATACATATTATACATATTCTATTTATTTACTTAATATTACTTTTTTTTCCTTATACTATGTGAATCTCTTCCTTCCTCTTTTTATCAAAAACTGGCTACGACAACCATGGATAACTCGTTTGATCTTGGATTATAGATGCTTTTTTTCCAAAGTATAAATTGCAAGAACCAGCCCCTACTGCCTAATATTGCAAAATTCTTTCAGCAAATATCTTAACCACACGGCCCAATCATAGACAAAGTAGTCTTGCAATATCTCCACAGAATACCTCACACAAATGAGAATTATATTATAATCAAATTAAACAGCTATTAGGTGTGACTCATCATAAAAGAAACATCAAAATCTACTATAAAGGTAATAAAAATTTGCCTTATAAAAGGAAAATAATATTTGTTAAATTTAAGATAGTTATCCCCTAAATACATGTTCTTTACGATCACCAATCATCCCATTTTCTAAACAACAAGGAGAGACTAATGAAAAAAGGATAATACTAGAAAGAGCAGCACAAACAGTTTATGAATAGGGAAATATAATATATTGTTTATTCCATGAGAAAACCATGTAAGTGAAATGATTAAGAACAAGAAAAAGAAGATAAAAAAAAAAGTCCAAAGCCAATTGAATCTTCAAACAAAAACTATTTCACTTTAAGCAAGATAATCTTGGGTATAATTGGCAAGTGCTATATACAAGTCTTCAACATGTATATATTAGAGATGATAATACTGCACTTTTGTTATCAATAACAAGTCAACTGTTATTATCCTTACTATAAATTTTGACTTCTCTTCTACCATTTTTAGTCTTTTCCTTTATTGAAAATAAATACTGTAAGTCATAGAAAATTTAGTCGAGTTTGAAAGTGTTAATGATCCAGTATAGCTTTAAGTTTAATTATAATGATTATATTACTTCTACTACTACTGCTACTAATAAGTACAATGATAATACTAACACCACCATAATGATAACAATACTACTACTAACAATAACAACAATAATAACAATGAATATCCCTAACAACATGAATGAAACAAGCACAACGGACGCACCTCATGAGGACTATGATCGTACGACTTCTTAACCATGGGCTGCTGACGATCTGACTTCTCGTTCCCGGCTTCATTCATGTGAATGATTGATGACACGGAGGAACGAGCACGCACACGCGGCCTTCGGTAAGCACTAGGGTCTTCAAACCTGTGACCTGTTTGCAAGATAGAAAGGGATGGGTTAGTGATTTTGGCAGTGGGAGCATAGTAGGAATGGGGCAATGGTAAGTGGAAGTGGAGAAGGAAGAGAGAGGGAGAGGGAGAGGGAGAGGGAGAGGGAGTTAGAAGGGAGAGGAAGGGACATGGAGGGAGAGGAAGGGACATGGAGGGAGAGGAAGGGACAGGGAGGGAGAGGAAGGGACAGGGAGGGAGAGGAAGGGACAGGGAGAGAGAGGGAGAGAGAAAGGAGGAGGAGGAAAAGGAGGAGGAGGAGGAGGAGGAGGAGGAGGAGGAGGAGGAGGAGGAGGAGGTGGGAGAGAGTGAGAGAGTGAGAGAGAGAGAGAGAAAGAGAGAGAGAGAGAGAGAGAGAGAGAGAGAGAGAGAGAGAGAGAGAGAGAGAGAGAGAGAGAGAGAGAGAGAAAAGAGGAGGAAGAGGGAGTGATAGAGGGAAAGGGAAAAGGAGTGGGAAAGATAAGGGAGAGGGGGGGATACACTGTCACTGTGGTTTTGTACTGTTTGGTTTCTATGACTGTTGCCTCTGAGATGGATATCATAGAACTTATAAGGCTTATCAGCATTTGATGTTTCAAGAGAGAAGGGGTAAAGGAGAGGCAGAGAAAAGAACAGGGAAAGAAAGGGAGAGGGAGAGGGAGAGGGAGAGGGAGAGGGAGAGGGAGAAAGAGAGGGGGAGAGAAACAGAAAAGGCGAGAAGGAATGAGAAAGACTGAAAGAAAGAAATACTAGAGGAGTGGAAAGAGACTCAGAGAGTGAGAGGGAGAGAGACTAAGAAAAATAGAGACAAATAAAATAAAGCTAAGAGAGAGAGATTAAGAGAGAGAGTGATAAACAAAGAAGATAACAAAAAAACTAATATCATAATAATCATAAAATGAATAAATGTATGAATAGAAAAAAAGGAAATATACATACATATATACATAATGAATACATAATAATCACTGTAAAAAAAGAAAGATACCTATCAATGATAAAACAAAAAGTAAAAAACCTACTTGCGATGTTATCCAAATCGTGCTCCTTGAGATAATCCACATCCTCGGGAATAGCCTTGGAGCTGTACGACTGCAGTTCGTGCTCACTCCCGGCATGACGACGCCAGGATGGATCCTCCACGGAATCACGACGGCGACGGTGGCTTCGCCTGCGTGATTGCATGTTTGGTTGTTTTATTTCATGATCTCCATTTAAATTTAAACATAGAAAGAACTGTAGTAATTTAAGTAATAATAATAAGAAAACATTGCAGTTACGGAGAAGATAATGATTTACTTGACTATCCACAACTACAGGAAAAAATAAAATTTATTTATTGCCAATATAAGGCTGATTTAACTTGCATTTTACAACTACAAAAGGAATAAAAGTAATTTCACATTAAGTAAAAAAATTAAGTCTATTACAAAAAAAAAAAAAGAAGTCTATTTTACTAACTACAAAAAATATATCATATAATAAAAAACAACAACTTTAATACACAATACACCTACCACTAACTCTAAAATAAATACTTATATCCCTAAGAACTTATACAGTCGGTCAAAATGATCATGTCTCCATTTTAAATGCTCTCTGCAATTGCATTTGTGCAAGAATGACTATCTACAAACTCTTTGTAATATCGTAACCTTTTTTTTCGTAATATTGTAACATTCTTTTTTTTCTCTCTCATAAATAACATGTGATCTATACTTAAATGGAGTCTCTAAAAATAAATTTTATTCACAAGAAGCTAATCATCAACAAGATAATCAATAGCATCTGGTAATCTGCAGGCATAGAAAATACAGCCTCAAAATTAATTATAGATGATATGCCTATGCTTCCCAGGCATGAGAAATACGGCCTGTATATTATATTATATGATTGTTTTGCATCGTATTGTTTAAGATTGTTAAGGCCCATAAAATCCACTAATATCTGTGAGAGGTGAAGTGAGACTTGACCAATATCATTGACTCTACATGAGATGAATTATTGACTGTGTTTTAGTGTGAAAACAAATTTCAAAAACTATATCTCTTGTTTTTTTTGTGGCACAGTATCAACAAACAACATAATCATGCTCATGCTTTTCCACACTAATTAATACAACACTCAAATATCAGCAACACTACATCTACATCATCTAGAGCTATGAAAACACATGTTCAGTAAACATAAAAAGATATTAAATAAGGAAATGTTTTTTTTCCATATAAATCCATAACCAAAGTATTCAAACTAAGTAATAAGATTCATTGCAGTTTCACAATGAAAAGTTTTAATGGCAAATAAATACAAATAAAAAAATAAGTCTTTCAATAAATAAATGAATTGAAGAATGGCTTTCAATGCATACAATTGAATTACAATAACAGCTAAGCAAAGCAATTATACAGATGGTCTAATACCATGGAAAAAGAAAGGAAATACATAATAAAACTAATTAAGTATATACAATAAATACTAAAATGCAGTAACTTATGTTGCTAAACCATAATGACATAGCACTGTCAAAATTAAATTCATATGTCAAAGCACTATTCTCAATATCCAATTCAAATGCTGTGACAAAAATATACAAACACATGAATAAATAAATATAAAATGCTTGTCAACACATTCTTCAAATCAAACATAAAGTGTTATTCTCATTCTGGTTCATCTCTCTCTCATGTCAAAGCATGTGTTACCTTATAAAATACAAGGTTGGCTTATGCTCTGCAAACTCTGTATCAGGCTGCCAACTGTAAAATTCATATTCATCACTACATTCATTACCTAAATTGAACTTCATCAATTGTGAAAGTGGTGAGGAGACTACAAGAGTTACAGCATGGACAATCCCTCTTTGTAAGAGTATTATTATGTACTACATATGAAGTAAATGACAAAGACCATAAATATTTGCCAAAGAGGACTAACCTTCCTTTCTGTAATGATATCTTACTTCCTATTGTAAACTTTAATGATTTTATTAGTTGTACCTAAGAGTATCATTTCTTACTACAGACCTATTATTGCTTCCTCAAAATTACACTAGGTATTATATCTTCCTTGTTTATATTGTTCTGTGCAAAAATGAATTATCTCATCACACTACCTTTACTCTAAAAGATATATGAGAGAATCATAAATTTTCAGTTATTACAACAATGATTTTCAAGAAATATTAATCAAAACTACTGGGCTACATATAGTTTACATTCTCCCCTTGCATGACATCAAGACGGAGAAAAAATACAGTATACGACACCATAACCTATTTCTAAAATGGTGGCAGTACATTGTATCTACACCTATATTACAGTTATGGTGCAGTTTCTACAGCCTCAGACATTTTTTCTTTTCCTTCTCCTTTTTCTTATTCGTATACATATATATATATATTACATAAGTAGAATAGATAATGAATCTTACCTTTTGCGAGGGGCTTCTTTATTTTCCAAATCATGATGTTCCTCTTCACCTGTGTAATAGTGATAAATATTAGCATTTCAACAAATAGCATGGTTCTAGAGTACTTTTCACTCATAATCTCTATTTCAATGATAATACTAAGTGTGACAGACTGTGAACCTTATAATTCTGAACGATTTACTGTTCCTACATACTTTCTCAATGAAACACATGCAAAATCTCCTAATTTCAAATAGGGTATTGAATCTGACAATTTCTTGTGTAAAAAAGCTACAAATTTTGAAATAAAAGGTGTGTATAACCATACAGTTTATACCATACTTATAAAAAATCTATATAGTAAGACATAACTAATACTTTATATTCAAATGTATATGGCCGCTAATGTTGTGACATTAACAGGTGTCTAATATATAAAAGAGGTTTAGGTGTATCAAAATTATTTATCTATTCTGAATGTAAATAATGTTAGTGGTAACTGGTATTATCCATATGTATTATACCTTTCAACTAATTTATGCATGCAAAAAATACCAAAAAAGACAAATGTGATGCTTACTAATAGATTTATAAAGTTTAATAAAAATTGGATTTTCTCATTCTTCACCAAGTATGATATTCCATTCTGTATATCACAAACATTGTAGACAATTTTTTTTTTTACTTTGTAGTGATAGATTAAACTTTATCTTTTGTTAATATGTATAAAAATAGGATGCAAATTCCTGATTAAACTGATTACAGAGGCATCATGTACCACCATATTTACATCAAATCACGTTTACTCCAAGTCTAGTTTTTTAATCAAATCTTAAAAATAACTCCGCAGAGTGAATGGTGAGTAAATTCCAGAGATACATTCCATCACCCAAAACTACAAATTTTTGTTTAATAAACAGCCGAAATACATACCGATCCGGAGGACTTACTACCAATAAATGGCAATTCATATTTTCTCTCTTTAGCCATTTAGAAAACCAAATCCGCCGTCTGATTTGTCATCGTCAAAAAAAAAAAAAGAACAAGACAAAAAACAAAAACTCGTAGTGGGGCTTCTGATTCTCTTGTGGTAAGGGATATGGGAGAACAAGGAAGAGGGAGACAAGAACTGGACAAGGAACAAAGGGAATGGTATAACACAAAAAGGAGAAACGGGGGGTGGGGAACGATGGAACACAAACACGGACACGATGGGAACGGATGCGAGCAATGTACAGCTGACGAGGGACGAGGCAGGAATTAAGAGAGACAAATACAGTGAAGTGGGATAGTGTGATATGCACGCTTGCTCTAACGAAGGGGACAGAAAGCATTGCAGGACGAGAGACAAACAATGATGGGATCTGCAAGGCCAGGTTCAAATGAAGCACCCAAAACAAGGAAGCATAAGTACAGGGGAATACTCTTGTATGTAGCCACAGAAAATGCCTGCTTTGATGTGTGTGTAAGTTGACAGGAGGGGGGGGGGAAGGGGAATAATTTTTTGTACTGCTATTAGTACAAGGGAATGGAGTACAGTTAACAAATAAATAATGGTATGTGTGAGTTGTAGTTTGTATAATATTTTTTGTGCATGCATCTAGACAAAAAAATATGTTATTTCAACATTTAAATGTTATGTAAACAGATACTATAATTTTCTCCATTGGATGTCCATAAGATATTGATATGTAACTATAATGTAAGTCTATAAAGCATAGCAGAGAAATATTTCAATGATTTTGAAAGAAAACAAAATGAAAGAAAAAATGATGAATATTTACAAAATTAAAAAAGGGAGTGATTGTCATGTAACTCTACAGAATATGTATTCAGTATCAAGAGTTTCAAATCTTGTAAAAAAGATATATGTTGTAATAAACAGCTCTAGGGTATAAGCAATGAATGCAATGAATAAAAACTGCTATGAAAGAAACTGAAGCCTCAGACGATGGCAGAAACTAATGTAACAGAAAGGAAATGGAGAGGAAAGAAGGGTGAAGAAGAAAAGGAAGGAAAATCGAAAGAAAGAACAAGAGAGAGAGAAAATTGGGAGGGGGAGAGGGGGGGAGGGGGAGAGAGGGGGGAGGGGGAGGGGGAGGGGGAGGGGAGGGAGAGGGAGAAGGAGAGAGAGAGAGAGAGAGAGAGGGAAATAAAAAGCAAGAGAGAGAGAAATAAAAAGCAAGATAGCGAGAAAGAAAAAGCAGGAGAGAGAGAAAGAAAAAGCAAGAGAGAGAGAAAGAAAAAGCAAGAAAGAGAGAAAG
>BOPN01002301.1:117500-120000 GCA_017312705.2 Penaeus japonicus | reverse complement strand
AAGCACGCCCTTCAAATCAGCTTTTCACGCACGCCCACAACCTAAATTCGGAATTTTCCTACTTGTAGCGCTGTCAATATATTTTTTGTTTTCTTATTTTGATAATAAATTCTCTGTCTTTTCTTTTTTTTTCTTTTTGGGATTAAAATTTGTTTATTTCTATTCTTTCCTTTTATTATTTTTCATTCAGCATGTTCCATACAGTAACCCACACACATATACACACACTCACCCCCCCCCCTCCCACATACACACACTCACACAATCCCTCCCCCCCCCCACACACACACAAACACAATCCCTCCTCCCCCCCTACATACACACAAACACACACACACTCACACAACCCCCCCCCACAATCCCTCCTCCCCCCCCTCACACACAACCCCCCCCCCACACACACACAATCCCCCCCCTAACACACACACACACACAACTCCCCCCTCCTTCCCCACAATCCCCCCCCCCTACACACACACACTCATTCACACACTTATCGGAAGGATGCCGCGTCAGTTCCGACGGAAATGTGAACACGTTATGAACTAGAACTTTCCAGCGAAACCAAAAGATCTTCCAATGACAGTCGTTTGTCTGTAATACATACATGTGTAATTATATGAAAATATGCATGCATATATATATATATATATATATATATATATATATATATATATATATATATATATATATATATACATATATATATATATATATATATATATATATATATATATATATATATGTATATATATATATATATATATATATATATATATATATATATATATATATATATATATATATATATATATATATATATGGACATGCAGATATACGCACCGACACACTTATAGATATATGTATGTATGTATGTATATATATATATATATATATATATATATATATATATATATATATATATATATATATATATATGTGTGTGTGTGTGTGTGTGTGTGTGTGTGTGTGTGTTTTGTGTGTTGAGAAATACAGAGAGAGAGAGAGAGAGAGAGAGAGAGAGAGAGAGAGAGAGAGAGAGAGAAAAGATAAAGAGAGAAAAGATAAAGAGAGAGAGATAGTGACATAGAGAAAGTTAAATTTGTCAGTAAGACAGAAAAAAAACAGACAACCAGACAGACAGACAGACAAACAAACTTAATGTAAGCAAAATCCGTCCAGTCTCAGTTCATTTCTACAAACACAATAATAACTACAACAGCAACGAGAACATCTAGTCACATCACTACTGCCGCGGATGCAACTGATAAGAACAAAATGAAGATAAACAAACTCGCTCCAACCTCACCAATGAGACTAATTGCAAAACTCTCCAATTTATCAACATTGCACACTCTAACTTTTCAATTCTTCAACTATCCAATTCATCAACTAATCAACTTTTCAATTCTTCAACTATCCAATTCATCAACTCTCAAACTTATCAACTCTTCAACTATTTAAATCTATCAACATTACATGATAAGAAAAATGACACATTTTCTCACGTGAAAAAAAAAATAATAATAATGGTGGGAAATTCCATAATTTGATTGGTCACGAAAATGTCATTAAGGATTTCCATTCCCTCTTGTTTAGAATAATGATAAGAAAGTAAAAAGAATACTTGTAATATTGATACAAAATAACAGCAAAGGTTGTAATAACACTAGTAATATTTGCAATGGATATAATAATGGTAGGAATAATAATAATAATGATAATAATAATAATAATAATAATAATAATAATAATGATAATGATAATAGTAATGATAATGATAATAATAATCGTAATCATAATAATAATAATAATAACAATAATAATCGAAATGATAACATTATGAACATTCGCATCTTTCCGTACTTTACATATACGATTTTATTCTACTGACTGACAACAACAAACAATAAAAACAACAAACAACAACAAATGCAACAACAAATCACAAATCACAACACCAATAAAAAAATAATAACAACAAAATTCAAAACCAAATCAACCGTAAAGACAACCTTGACCCTGGACGTGCTTATTGATCAATGCAAGAACAGCTGATTGGTGTCCCCGAAATGGGAATGATTATTCTATAGATTTCGTGCGTCGTGTCCTATTAGCACGCTACTCACGCCAGTTCCAAGGGGAATAGGTAAAGATACTATTAAGACTAATACTAATATTGCTTCTGCTACTACTACTATTACTATTACTACTACTACTACTATTACTACTACTGCTGCTGCTACTACTACTACCACGACTACTACTACTGTTTCTGCGTCTAATGCTACTACTACTACTACTACTATTACCACCACTACTACTGCTACTGCTACAGCTGCTATAACTACTAGTACTAATACTTTTACTATTGCTGGTACTACTACTACTACTACTGTTGCTACTACTACTATTGCTGCTATTATCATTACTATTACTATCATTATGACAACTACTATTGCTCCTGATGCTTCTACTACAACTACCTCTACCACAAGTA
>BOPN01002301.1:90000-92500 GCA_017312705.2 Penaeus japonicus | reverse complement strand
AAGAAGAAATGAAGAAAAATATGATGATGACAGGAAACGAAAACAAAGAAGAAGAAGAAGAAGACGAAGATAATGAAGAAGGAGAGGAAGACGAACTACAATATCAACAACGACCATAAAAAGAATCATAGGTAGAATAAAAGGAAGGAGGAGGAGGAGGAGGAGGAGTTAGAGGAGGAGGAGGAATTAGAGAATGAGGAGTTTGAGGGAAATGAGGAGGAAGAGGATGAGGAAGAGGAGGAGGAGGAGGAGTAGAAAGAAAAGGCGAATAAAAAAAAAGAAGAGAGTGAAAAAGAAGAAGAAAAAGAAGAATACGAATAATAAGAAAAGAGAAGCAAAACAAGAGCCAAAAAAACAAAAATAGTCGAACCAAAAAATACGTCTCAAAAAATAATAACAAAAAAAACAAAAATATTATCCCCAGCCATGTCTAGATATCTTCACGTAACTTTCAGGTAATTACGAACAGGAATAAAAAAATATATATATACACACATCTCTCAAAAAAATACTCATTAGCAACTCTCATTGTTTCAGACCAGCGTCAGCACGTCGTCAGCATCACGGTCAGGAAACGCCATCGTGTTATCAGCTGACAAAACTTTTTTTTTTTTTTTTTCTTTTTAATTTTCATCCAATGACCCCGGATATGTCTAGTGCTTGTTGTCTGGATGCATTCGGGTCCAGTTTTTTTTTTTTCTTTTTGTTTGTTTGTCTTCAGTGATATTTAATTGAAATTGAAGTTTATTTGTTTTGTGTTTTATCTATTTTGTTCAATAATCGAATTTGGGTCATATGATGAATTAATCCTCCCCCCCCCCCAACACACATACAGGAGGAAAACAGGTTTATATGAAGAATCTTCCTCCCCCCCTTGTATTTACTTAGTTTTTTTATATTTTTATTCAAAGTGTTATTTTTTTTTTAAGTTTTATATTTGTATTCAAAGCTTTTTATTCAAAGTTTTATTTTTTACTCAAACTTATCTTTCTTATTCAGTCTTATATTCAAACTTTATTTTCTATTATTTTATCTTCTTACTCAAGGTTATATTTCTTACTCACTTTAACATCTCATTCAAAGTTCCATTCCCAATATCCATTCAAATATCTTCTTTGTTCGAACATGGAATTGAACTTTGAATAAGAACTTTGGAAATATCTTATTCTCCAATTATTACATGTGGTTGCATTCAATGTTTTCATATCATTAACCTATTTCTCTGGTTACTTGCTTTTATATATATTTTTTTTTATTTTTTCTAGTCATTTATTTACATATTTATTTAATATTCAAATTTCAGAAGGCTATGGCGGGTTGTGTTTCTCAGAGAACGTGTAGAGCCAATACGACACCTCAAAGAGATTAGTCTCTCTCTCTCTCTCTCTTTCTCTCTCTCTCTCTCTCTCCCTCTCTCTCTCTCTCTCTCTCTCTCTCTCTCTCTCTCTCTCTCTCTCTCTCTCTCCCTCTCTCTCTCTCTCTCTCTCTCTCTCTCTCTCTCTCTCTCTCTCCCCCCCTCTCTCTCTCTCTCTCTCTCTCTCTCTCTCTCTCTCTCTCTCTCTCTCTCTCTCTCTCTCTCTCTCTCTCTCTCACCCTTCCTTACTCTCTTACTCTCCCTCTCTTCCCTAAACAAAATACAATATCCACTTAAAACTGTCACAAAATTCGCTCCTCCCCCCCCTCCTTCCCCTCCTCCCGCCTCTCACTCCTTCCATCACCCTCCTCTCCTACTCTCTCCCCTCCCCTCACCCTCTTCCATAACCTCCTCTCCTACCCCCTACCCCCTCATACCTTATCCGACTTTCATTTTTCTCAGACGAGGAAAAAAAAGAGGAATTGCTGGTCGAAAATAGCGGAGTGCTCACTCACTCGCTCACACATACATTCACTCACTCACTCGCTCACTCACTCATGTGTGTGTGTGTGTGTGTGTGTGTGTGTGTGTGTGTGTGTGTGTGTGTGTGTGTGTGTGTGTGTGTGTGTGTGTGTGTGTGTGTATGTGTGTGAGAGAGAGAGAGAGAAAGAGAGAGAGAGAGCGAGAGAAACAGAGAGAGAGAGAAAGAGAAATAGAAAGAGAAAGAGAAAGAGAGAGAGAGAAGAGAGAGACAAAAAGAGAGAGAGAGAGACAAAGAGAAAAAGAGAGACAAAGAAACAAAATAGAGAGAGAGAAGATGCCAGAGACAGTGTACTAAGAAAAGAAAGAAAGAAAAATAAAAAAAACTAAACAAACTACAACGACAGAGAGAGAAAAAAAAGAGAGAGAGAGAGAGAAAACAATCTCTAAATCTGTTGCACAGTTGACTCGCACCTTAACCTAGGTTCCATTATCAGCCAAACTATGCAAAACTGCCCAGTGACTCTGACTCTCTCGCGCGAGGTCAGAGGGTACAAGTCACGTGGGCGGGGGTAGGGGTGGGCGGGGGTAGGGGGGAGGTACGTGGTTTTCATACCCCCCCTCCCCCCCTTTCGCCATTTCTGCCCTCTACCGGTGGCTGAGGTT
>BOPN01002301.1:50000-67500 GCA_017312705.2 Penaeus japonicus | reverse complement strand
CCCTCTCCTATTCCCCTTCGCTTATCGCCTTTTATCGTAATTGTTTTTCAACAGTGCTTCCTCTATCGCTCAGTCATCAATCACCTTCGTCCAAAACCTTATCTCGAGTGTCAAAAAAATTATTAAAAAAAAAAATACTGTTCGGATTCAATGTTGCTTGCAATCCAACGACTAACAAAGGGAGAGACATAGTAAACGGAGTGAAGGAGAGAAAAGATAGATAGATAGAGAGAGAGAGAGGCAGAGAGAGAGAGAGAGGGAATGGGGAAGAGAGAGAGAGAGAGAGAGAGAGAGAGAGAGAGAGAGAGAGAGAGAGAGAGAGAGAGAAAAACAGAGAGAGAGAGAGAGAGAGAGAGAGAGAGAGAGAGAGAGAGAGAGAGAGAGAGAGAGAGAGAGAGAGAGAGAGAGAATAACAGAAAGAGAGAGAGAGAGAGAGAGAATGACAGAGAGAGAGAGAGAGAGAGAAAAGAGAAAGAAAGAGAAAGGGAGAGAGAGAAAGAAATAGAAAGGTAGAGAGAGAGAGATAAAGTAGAAAAAGAAAAAATAAAACAAGAAAATAAAGAAAAAACAAACAGAAAATGGCAGGTGCCTATTACCACTAAGCAAACAATTCCAACTTTACAACGCCCTTTTGACAACAGTGCGACGCCTGTCCTATTTGTAACGAAGAGAAGGAGGAAGAAGAAGAGGAAGAAGAGGAAGAAGAGGAAGAAGGAGGAAGAAGAAGAAGAGGAAGGAGGAGGAAGAAGAAGAAGAGGAAGGAGGAGGAAGAAGAAGAAGAAGAAGAGGAGGAGGTTGAGGCAGAGGAAAAGAAAGAAAGAGGGGGGAGGGGGTAGGAGGTTGAGGAGAAAGAGGAGAGGAGGTGGAGGAGGAAGAAAGAGAAGAGGAGGAAGAGGAGAAAGAAGGAGGGAGACGTAGGAAAAAAGGAAGAGGAGGAGGAGGAGAAGAAGGAGGAGGAGGAGGAGGAGGAGGAGGAGGAGGAGGAGGAGGAGGTGGAGGTGGTGGAGGAGGAGAAAGGGAAGGAAGACGATGAGGTTTGAAGAAGTAAAGCAGAAGATATAAAAAAGAAGAAGAAGAAGCGCAGAAATTATATAACAAGAATTAGTCGTTCAATAAGAACAGAAAATCTTCAACATTAATGGACCCGTTTACCTCCCTTGACTTGTATCCTGTTTGTCCCGAAGACGAAGAAGAAATTAAAAAAAATAAAAAAAGAAAGAAAAAAAGAAGAGGAAGAAGAATATGAATTATCATTATTATTATTATATAAGCGACCGATGCTTCTCCACCGGAATTTAAAACAAAAAATATAAACACAAATAACAACGGTAAAACATTGTCGAGGCGATGAGGAAAAAAAAAAAAAAAAAAAAAAAAAAAAAAAAAAAAAAAAAAACGGGGAAAAGAAGACGTAGATGAAGTAAATAAGTAAATAGGAACCAGAAGAAAAATGGAAAAACGATAATGAATAACAAGAATTCTATATGTTTTTTTTTTTCATGAGAAAAATGAAAATAAATGCGCACTAAGGCTTATAAAGTGAATGATAATAATAAAATGAACAAAAAGGATTATAAAGCGAATGATAATGATAACAAATATAATGAACAAAAAGGATTATAAAGTGAATGATAATAATAAAATGAACAAAAAGGATTATAAAGCGAATGATAATGATAACAAATATAATGAACAAAAAGGATTATAAAGTGAATGATAATAATAAAATGAACAAAAAGGATTATAAAGCGAATGATAATGATAACAAATATAATGAACAAAAAGGATTATAAAGTGAATCATAACAAATATTATTAACAATAAGGATTATAAAGTGAATAATAATGATAACAAATATAATGAACAAAAAGGATTATAAAGTGAATGATAACAAATATTATTAACAATAAGGATTATAAAGTGAATAATAATGATAACAAATATAATGAACAAAAGGGATTATAAAGAGAATGATAATAACAAATATAATGAACAATAAGGATAACAAAGTGAATGATAATGATAACAGATACAGTCTGTAACTTCGGACGTACCCGTTCACCTCTCTTAGGGGGCGGAGCTTCACTCTAACTAAAGGTAAAATTTTGAAGTGTTTATTTTGCATTGAGATCGAATCCTTAATTGTCTGTCTCTTTCTTTTTTTTTTGTTCTTTTTTATTTGTCTTTATTGTTTTGTGATTTTATTTGGTTTTATTCTGAAGGTTTGTGTAGGATTCCTGAGCGATGGTTGGGGAGGAGGGAGGGAGGGAGGGAGGGAGGAAGGGAAGGAGGGAGGGAGGGAGGGAGGGAGAGAGAGAGAGAGAGAGAGAAAGGGAGAGAGAGAGAGAGAGAGAGAGAGAGAGAGAGAGAGAGAGAGAGAGAGAGAAAGACGACAAGACAAACACAAAGCTAAAAAAAAAAAGAAAAAAAAAATATTTGAACGAAATTCAAAGATTCAGATATAAACGAACATAAACGAAAGAAGAAGAAAAAAAAAAAATACCAGGAGACAATGATGATTTAAGAAAAAAAAATCTCGCTCACCCTAGAGGCATAAGCTGCAGAATTCATGGTCACCATAAAAAAAAACATAAAAAAAATAAAAAAAAAAACAGGCAGATACAAGCAAATCGATCCGAAGCACAATAAGGAAAGAACAAAATAAATATATCGTCCTATTTCCAAGCAGCTTTTTTCTTCAGCATGAAAGATAATCCTTTTACTACCGACATAAATTGCGAAATTAAATCACAGCATTTAGGAAGTTTAGAAAACGTATATCTTTCATTTATTTATCTTAAATCTCCATTTTCTTTTTTATCTACTATTTCTACTTCTTCTACTGTTTTTTTTTCTCTCTCTCTCCTTCAACACCTCTTCTTTTCACCTTCTTTCCCCTTCGCCCTCCCCTTCCTCTCTCTTATCTCCCCCCTCTCCCACCAACTCCCCACCCTCCTCCTCCTCCTCCTCCACCTCCATTCCTGCACCACATCTTTTTCTTCTCATCCCTCGGCTCCTCCACCCCCTTCTCTCCCCACTCTATTCCTCTTCCACCTCCACCACCATCCCCGGTCTTCTCCTCCCCCTCCACCTTCACCTCTTCCTCCTCCACCTCCACCACCACCCCCAGTCTTCTCCTCCCCCTCCACCTCCCTTCCACCATCCACCTCCCCTCCTACACCACATCTTCACATCCCCCTCTTCCTCCAACCTCCCCTCATCCTCCTCCACCTCCCCACTTTCCACCCATCTTCCTCCCCCTCCCCACTCTCCACCCCTCATCCTCCTCCACCTCCCTTCCACTTCCACCCCTTCCTCCACCACTTCCACCCCTTCCTCCACCCACCTCCTTCCCCACCCCGACCTCCACCCAACCACCCTCCTCCTCCTCCTCCTCCTTCTCCTCCTCCTCCTCATCTTCTTCTCAACCCTCTTCTTCTTGCAGATCCAGACCAGACTCCAAAGCAGCAAAAAATAACCCGTGTTCTGTGCCTTGCTCTTTCACACAACCCCAACCAAGTACAGGATCTAGCGAGTGTAATCCATGGAGGAGGAGGAGGAGGAGGAGGAGGAGGAGGAGGAGGAGGAGGAGGTGGAGGAGGAGGAAGGGGAAGAGTAGGAGGATGAGGAGAGGGAGGAGGAGGCAGAGAAGGAGGGGTAAGGGAAGGGGAAGGGGAAGGGGAAGGGGGGAGGAAGAGGAGGAGGAGGGGGAAGAGGAGGTGGAGGAGGTGGAGGAGGAGGGAGAGGAGGAGGAGGAGGAGGAGGGGGAAGAGGAGGCAGAGAAGGAGGGGTAGAGGAAGAAGAGGAGGAGGATGAAGAGGAAGAGGAGGAGACGAGGAGGTGGAGGGGGAGAAAAAAGATGAAAGAGGAGGGCGATGAGGAGGAGATGGAGGGGAGGGCTGGACGGGGGGAGTGGGAGTGGATAAAAAAAAGGAGGAGAAGGAGAACAAGAAGAAGGAAGAGATTGAGGGGGGAGAAAGAAGGAGGACAAGAAGGAGGTGTAGGAAAGAGACATGACAATGGTAAAAAAAAAAAAAAAGCCAACACAAATTATCATCATTACCAGCATCACCAACAACATCACCAAAATACCACGCAACAATACTCATCCAACAACCATTCACAACAACAACAACAACAATACCGACATTGATATCAGCCCCAACCACTCACTACTCAATACAGACGACCTTTAAAACCTCTTACCTACTCCAACCTAGAGAGAAAATCTGCCAAGCAACACTGACCAAAGACTATGCTTACGATTAAGAAAGGGCCAATTTAGAGGCAGAGTTAGTAGACACTGCTGGCCAGGGTATAATTCCCTGTCGATATTTACTATCGAGGGCGCCTTTTACTCACTCTTACACGCGCACGAACGTATGTGGCGTGCGTGCAAGATTTGAATGTGTGTTTTATATATATATATATATATATATATATATATATATATATATATATATATATATATATATATATGTATATATATATATATATATATATATATATATATATATGTATATCTATATGAATATATATACAAACACACACAAATATATACATGTATATACTTACACATACAAACACACCCATACACATATGTACATGTATATACTTACATATACAAACAAACACACGCACAAGTGTGTGTGTGTATATATATATATATATATATATATATATATATATATATATATATATATATATATATATATATATATATATATATATATATATACGTATATATACTTATATATATTGTTATGTATATAGATTTCACGTGGTAAAGATTCACAGTATACAAAGGTTTTCATACGACAGAAGAAACCTCAAGAAAAATGGCGACCTCAGCCAAGCCCACTGATTTAATATATACCTTAGAATAACATTACCAACTCTCCTCTAACTCTCCATTATCAATTGTCGCCACCCCTCGCCCACTCCCAGGCCCCTCATCCCCACCCTCTTTCTACCCAAACCCTTAAGGGGTTAAACGCCCACCGCCCCTCCCTCCCAACACCCACCCTCTTAAACACCTCCCTCCCCTCACTCTACCCAAACTCTTAAACGCCCACCGCCCCTCCCTCTCAATCCCTACCTTCTTAAACACCTCCCCTCTCCTTCCCCACCCCCTTAACCGCCACACCCTCCCTCCCAACCCACCCCCCTTAAATACCACCCCATCCCTCCTAACCCCCCCCTTAAATACCACCCCATCCTTCCCAAACCCCTACCCCCTTAAATACCACCCCATCCCTCCCCCCCTCACTCCCAACCCCCGCCCGCCTTAAACGCCACCCCCTCCCTCCCCCATCCCTACCCACCACCCACCACCCCAACCACCACCAGCTCTGCGAACCTGCCTCCGTTTAGACGCAGAGCCGCTCGTCGGGTTAAGATATTCAATTGATTATGCCGTTTGGCTCTTCAACCACCGGCCTAATTGTATTAATTTCCATTGAGGGCGGATGAAAATGGTAAGGGTCATTTGTAACCATCAGTGAAGACATAATCAGCTATGGGCTGGGTGGTATATGACTTCGGGGAGGCGGCCGATAGGAGGTTTTAGAGTGGAAAGGGGGGGGGGGGAGAGAAAGGGGAGAGAAAGGGAGAGGAGGAGGGAGAGAAAGAGGAGAGGGAGGGAGGGAGAGGGGGAGAGAAAGGGGAAGAGAAAGGGGGAGAGAGGGAGAGAAAGGAGAGAGAGAGGAAGGGAGGGAGGGAGGGATAGAGATGGAGAGGGGGAAGAAGGTGAGAGGGAGAGGGGGGGAGGAAAAGGGGAGATGGAGTGATAGATGGAAGGAAGGAAGGAGGCAGGGAGGGAGAGGAAGAGGAGGAAAAGAGGGAGGGAGAATAAGGGAGAGTGAGAACGATAGGGAAAGAGAGAGAGAGAAAGAGAGAGTTACATATATTCCGTTCCCTTCAAAGGACACAAAAACAATTGCCTCATAAATAATTTTACCGCTTTCTAAACCGCAGTCATAAAATACATTACAAACAATTGCAATATAAGGATCTCTCACTCACTGCCTCATTAGTACTGATAGCTTTAAACATGTAAGTATTCAACTTTGGTTATTCTGCAATTTCTCGAAACCCTCTAATGAGTTTACGATATGCTAACTAGTCAATTAAAACTCAATTTGTAATTGCTTTTAAACTCCAACTAAAATTTCACAACTACACAAAGATACGTTCATCATTTACATTAATTCCTGGTATTTAATTAAATTTAATTAGTAAGTGTCTCGCAAGAACCTTAAAGATAATAAACAAATTACTAACCCACAATGTTACCACTAAAATCCCATTCCCAAAGAAAGTGACCCAAAAAAATAAATTCCAAATAAGAGTAATTTCAAAACATCATTAACTATTGAGGGTGACCCTTTAAGAATAATTCGAAATGAGAGTGACCCTTAAAGACCAATTCCAAAGACCCTTAAAGACCAATTCCAAAGACCAATAAAAACATATTCCTAATTAGAGTCACCTAAAAAGACCAATTTCCATTGAGCACGATATTTTAGGACCAATTCCCATTGAGTACGATCCTTTACGACCAATACCAAATTAAAGGGACCATGAAAAGATATTCAATGAAAGTGACCCTTTTGGACTAATTCCAAATAAAGGTGACCCCTAACAGACCAGATCCCAATTATCCCAATCCCAAATGAAAGTGACCCTTAAAAGACCAGATCCCAATTATCCCAATCCCAAATGAAAATGACCCTGAAAAGACCATATCCCAATCCCAAATGAAAGTGACCCTAAAAAGACCAGATCCCAATTATCCCAATCCCAAAATGAAACTGACCTTTAAAAGACCAGATCCTAATTATCTCAATCCCAAATAAAAGAACCCATGAAAAGACCAGATCCCAATTATCCCAATCCCAAATGAAAGTGACCCTTAAAAGACCAGATCCCAATTATCCCAATCCCAAATGAAAATGACCCTGAAAAGACCATATCCCAATCCCAAATGAAAGTAACCCTAAAAAAACAATCCCAATTATCCCAATCCCAAATGAAAGTGACCTTTAAAGGACCAGATCCCAATCCCAAAAGAAACTGACCTTTAAAAGACCAGATCCCAGTTATCCCAATCCCAAATGAAAGCAACCCGGAAAAGACCAGACCCCAATTATCCCAATCCCAAAATGAAAATGACCCCTAAAAGACCAGATCCCAACACAAGACCCCTTTGGAAACCTCTCCCCAAAAGGAATCCTCGTGGAAGCTCCCCAGAGTGTCACAGCATGACTTGAGAGCGTCCTTCTGGCTTCACTAATTCCCGTCGCCACGTTGACCCTTCCGATTGACGTGTGATTTTTGGCTTCAACTTTGGCGGAGGGCTTTTTTTGTTTCTTTTCTTGGTTTTTGTGTTGACTTTTTTCTCTCATTTTTGTGTTTCTCCTTTATCTTTTGTTTTGTCTTTGTTTATAGGTTATCTATCTAAATCTATCTCTCTTTCTCTTTCTCTCTCTCTGATGCCTGTCTGTTTGTCTGTCTGTCTGTCTCTTTCTCTCTCTCTCTCTCTCTCTCTTTGTGGATGCCCCTTCTTTTCATCATCTTATCTCTTCCTCTATCTACCTATCTATTAATCTGTCTGTCGAATCTACCCATCCATCTATATCTATCTGTCTAATCTATCCATATATATATATATATATATATATATATATATATATATATATATATATATATACATATACACACCTATCTATCTATCTATCTATATGTCCCCTATGTAACTATTGCATAACATTTTCTAATTGAATGAACATTGCAAAAATTCATTGCATTAACTCACTTCGACCTTTTTTTTTTCTTTAAATCAACCACACACACACACACACACACACAAGACATCCCGATTGCGTCATCATCCCTCCCCAGCCCCGCAAAATCTCGCGGAATCTCGTCACGTGCGATATGACCAGGCGTAATTGCTTTCCTCTCTACCTCTGTGGGAATCACTCGTGTCCATGAATGGCAAAGGTGTGAGGCAAGCGAGGAATTTTGATAATGGGGAGGAGAAGGGGAGAAGAATAATGGGGGAGGGAGGAGGCAGGAGGGAGAAAATGTTGAGGGGGGAGGGGGCTGGGTGTAAGGAGATAAGAGGGGGGGGAGAAGTAAAAAAGGGAGGGTGAAGAGGAAGAAAATTAAGATAGAAAGCGATGGAGACGAACTAATAAAAGAAAGAGAGAGAGAGCAGAGAAGAGAAGAGAAGTGAAGAGAGAGAGAGAGCGAGAGAGCGAGAGAGCGAGAGAGAGAGAGAGAGAGAGAGAGAGAGAGAGAGAGAGAGAGAGAGAGAGAGAGAGAGAGAGAAAGAGAGAGAGAAAGAAAGAAAGAAGCAAACAAAGTAAGTAAACACAGAAACAGGTAGACAAACATACGCAAACAGATCGAAATAAGAAAAAAAAAGAGAACAGAGAGACGAAAGTAGACAGATCGAAATAAGAAAAAAAAATAAGAGAGAACAGAGGGCAGAAGTAGACAGATCAGAAATAAGAAAGAAAATAAAAGGAAGGCAAAGAAAGAGACGAAAGTAGACAGATCAAAATAAGAAAGAAAATAAGAGAGAGAACAGAGGACAGAAAGTGAATGAGATCAAAATAAGAAGAAAATAAAGGAAGACAAAAGAAAGAGACGAAAGTGGACAGATCAAAATAAGAAGAAAATAGAAGAGAACAGACAGACGAAAGTAAGACAGAATCTTAAGAGGGCTCAAGGGACAGAAAGGAAGAAGAGGACCTCTCCTCTAGGGTATCCTGACAGAGATCTCCATCAGCCTTCTCAAGAAATAAGACTTCCCACTCGACCTGCACCTTCTGCCCCCTGCTTCCCCCACACCCACTCTCCTTCTCCCTCCCCCTACTCTCCTTCTCCCTCTCCCTGTTGCCTCTTTTCCTTACCCCGAACTACCCCCACCCCCATCCCCACTCTCCTTCTCCCTCCCTGTTATCTTTTCCTTATACAACCTTCAGCTCTCACCCACCAATTCCCTCTACCCTCAACTCCCTACCCCCTTCCCCTTCTCCCCCCCACCCCATCCACTAAGATCTGCCCTCCTCCTCCCACACTCAACATTCACTTTTTAGTTGTCAAAAAAGAGGAAGAAGAAGAAGAAGAAGAAAATAAGATAATAATACACATCAATAATAATAATTAGAAGACAGAAAATAGAAGAAAAGAAAAGGAATTAAAAAGAAGAAAGGAAATAACAACAACAATAATATGTGAAAGTGAAGAAGGAGAAAAGAAAAGAAAAGAAAGAAAGACCAAAATTGAAAAAAAAAGAAGAAGAAGAAGAAAGAAAGAAAGAGACGAAGAAGCAACCGTAAAGAAGAAGAAACTGAATGCACAAGTGACCAGTGGCGACAGGCCTCGACCCACCAAGGAACAAGGGCTGGTTTTATAACGTGGCACTTGTACTTTATTGGCATATAAAGTATTTGATCTTTCCTCTTCTACTTGTTTTGCACTATATAAGCACTCATCTCCTTTTCTTCTTCTTTGCATATTTTCTTTTGGGGTATTTGTTTTTTTTTTCTGATGTTGTTTCTATTATTTTTTGGATATTGTGTAGGTCTAGGTATGGATATTTCCTTTTAGATTTGTATGTATGTGTGTATGTATATGTATAGATACACAGACACACACACACACACATACACACACACACACACGCACACGCACACACGTATATATTTACAAGTATAAGATATATATATATATATATATATATATATATATATATATATATATATATATATGTATATATATACATACATACATATATATATAAATATATATATATATATATATATATATATATATATATATATATGTATATATATAAATACATATATACATATATATATATATATATATATATATATATATATATATATACATATATATATATATATATATATATATATATATATATATATATATATATATATATATATATATATATATATATATATATATATATATATATATATAAATATATATATATATATATATATATATATATATAATATATATATACATACATATATATATATATATATATATATATATATATATATATATATATGGCAAAAACACTCTATCATATTGATAATATGGCAGAAAAACACTATACAAAATGGCTTTACTAGAAAATATGACAACAGTTTCGTAATCCACCTGGATTTCACATCATATCCAGGTGGACTTCAAAACTTATTTTCTAATAAAGCTATTTTGTGTATAGCTATTTTTTCTGCTATCTACCAATCTTTCTATCTATATCTATATCTATCTATCTATACACACACACACACACACACACACACACACACACACACACACACACACACGCATACACATCACACACACACACACACACACACACACACACACACACGCCTGTCCCATAGATCTCCCGTCCGCCAGTCGCCATGTCAGCTCACAACAATAATCACACACTGAAGGTATTTCATTTCCGTCTCTATTCAGCGAATTGACAAAAAAAAAAAAAAAAAAAAAAAAAAAAAAAGAAAAAAAAATATTGTGTAGTGCAAGAAACGAAGATCTTCATCATCAGAGAAGGTTGCAGCTTAATGGCAAAATTTAGGGTAGGAAGGCCAGTGAAAGAATAGCAGATTCCATGCACGTCGACCAGTTATGAGGAGCAAGAGACTGCCTTGTATACAGAAGGATAAAGCATTGGACTGCTAAAGACTGAGGAGATAGGTGGGGTGGGGGGGAGGTGGGTGGGATAAGAGAGGGGGGGGGTTGGGGAGGGTGAGGGAGGTGGGGGTGGGAAGGTGAGGGAGGTGGGGGTGGGATAAAAGAGGGTGGGGTTGGGGGTGGGGTGGGGGGAGGGTGAGGGAGGTGGGTTGGGGGTGGGGTGGGGGGAAGGTGAGGGAGGTGGGGGTGGGATAAAAGAGGGTGGGGTTGGGGGAGGGAGGTGGGTGGGATAAGAGAGGGGGGGGGGGGTTGGGGGTGATACGGGAGGGGGTTGGATGGACGTGGGGTGGGGGGGTGGGGGGGATTACGCTGAAGACTACGCAACTGGAGGAGGGATAGGGGGGGTAGGGGAAGGCTAAGGGGAGGTAATCAAAGACAATCATTTGATAACGGTCGCTTTTCTTTGTATCATTTATTTGTTCTTTTTTTCATTCTTATTCATTTCTTACTTACTGTCACTTCTTCCTCCCTCTCATTCTTCTTCCCTTTCTCTCTTCTTCTTTCTTTAATTTTCCTCTCTTTCTTCCCCGTCTTAGCTCTTTTTCTTTCCTTTTTAACGCCTCTTTCTTCCTCTCCTTTTCTCCTCGTTCTTTAATTCCCTCCATTTTTCCTCTTTCCATATATTTCCCCTCTTTCTTCCCCTCCTTCTCTTTTCTCATCTTCCCCTCTTCCTTCCCCTTCTTCGTCTCTCCTCTCCCACTCTTTCTTATTCTTTCCTGGATTTTCGTTTCTATGTTTCCCCTTTCTTCTCCTTCTTCCCCCTTCCTCTGTCTTTATCTCCCCTCTTTCTTCCCCCCTCTACTTCACCCTCCAGACCTCCACCGTCAGAACCGCCTCCTTCTCCTTTTCCATCACAAACTCCTCCTGTTCTTCTTCTTCTTCCTCCTCCTCCACCTCCTCCTCCACCTCCACCTCCCCCTCCTCCTCCACCTCCACCTCCACCTCCACCTCCACCTCCATCTCCATCTCCATCTCCATCTCCATCTCCATCTCCACCTCCACCTCCTCCTCCACCCCACCTCCTCCACCTCCGCCTCCACCTCCATCTCCACCTCCACCTCGCCACCTTGATCACCATGGAGAGGGTGGGGGGGATACAGGAGATAGAGAGGTAGAGACAGAGTGATGATAGAGAGATATAGGGATACAGGGGATGAGGGATATAGGGGTTCGGCGTTAGGAGAGGTCACACATCAGCCACCCGTCTTGACCGACCTGCGAAATACCCGTCCCATCTCCCTCCCCCCTTCCCCCCCCCCCCATAAAGAAAGGAGGTCAAGGGTCGCTAATCCACAGCAATTGATGCCAGAAGTGACGAGGGGAGATCTCTTGGCGCCAGAGGGGTCGTCAAGAAGAGGATAAGGGGGAGGGGAAGGAAGAAGACCTAAAGGTCGTCAGGATGGAAGGTAAAGGGGGAGGGAGGGGAGGGAGGGAGGGAGGGGGGGGGAGGGGGAGGGAGGGAAGGAGGGAGAGGGAAGGAGGGAGGGGAAAAGAAGGTCGAAGATGAAGCGATATCTGCAGAGTGAAAGAGGGAAAGGGAGGGGCAGGGAGGGTCAAAGCTTATGAAAGAAGAGATGTAAAATGAGGAGGGGAAGGGAGGGTGGGACAGAGAAAAAGAGATAGACAGATAGATAGATAGACAGAGAGAGAGAGAGAGAGAGAGAGAGAGAGAGAGAGAGAGAGAGAGAGAGAGAGAGAGAGAGAGAGAGAGAAAGAAAGAGACAGAGAGAGAGAGATAGACAGATAGATAGAGAGAAAGAGAGACAGAAAGAGAGAAAGAGAGACAGAAAGAAAGATAGAAAAAGAGAGAGAAAAAGAAGAAGAGATAGATATGGAATAAGAGGGCATAAGAAAGGAAGATCCCAAGACGAGGGAGGGAAAGACCGAGGGAAAGTGAGAGGACAGAAAGAACAGAGGGACAAGGAGAATGAAGTTAATTGGTCAGATCCCATTTAACCTACGCTCTTACCCTGATAACCATTTGTCATCTGGAGACGCCATTGACAATAAAAAAAAAAACAATAAAAAAAACAATAAAAAAAACATGGTCAGTGAGGTCTTCATTGAATTCATTGACTGAGCCTTATCATTTCTACAACTTAAGTGGGAGCGAAATTCTGCGACACTCATTCACACGAGCGCGTTTATGTCCTTCTACACACTCGGTAGGTATGTGTTCATATGTCCATGTATACCTACGCCGCTGTCTATATGTGTATGTGTATATACATATACATATATAGAGAGAGAAGGAGAGAGAGAGAGAGAGAGAGAGAGAGAGAGAGAGAGAGAGAGAGAGAGAGAGAGAGAGAGAGAGAGAGAGAGAGAGAGAGAGANATATATATATATATATATATATATATATATATATATATATATATATATGCATGTATGTATGCATCTGTATGTGTGAGTGTTTGTGCTTGTGTGTATGCGCACGTATGTAAATGTGTTTGCTCGAATATGAGCAAATACACAAAAGACTGCACAAAAGTTGAAGAAAAGATACACTTTTATGAAGAGAAGAAAGTCGGCTCGAGTCCGAGGTTTCTCCAAGGCCGGTCCGGCATCCATTACTCTTCCTGACAAGCCTCTAACACACACTGAGGTCCTATCACTTTCCTAATGACCCTCTCACACTCTTCCTTCCCCCTCTCTACTTTCCCCTTGCTGCTCTCTCTCTCTCTCTCTCTCTCTCTCTCTCTCTCTCTCTCTCTCTCTCTCTCTCTCTCTCTCTCTCTCTCTCTCTCTCTCTCTCTCTGCCTGTCTGTCTTTCTCAGCCGTACGTTCTTCTTCTAAGTTTATCTTTCTTTCTTCATTCTATATTCTTTCCTATTTGCCTATAATTAGATTTCTGTCTGTCTCTCGCTTTCTCTCACTCGCTCTCTATTTCTCTCTCTCTCATTTTATCTATCTTTTTTATCTATCCATTGATCGATCTGACTCACTATCTATCTTTACCTCATATTCACCTTATTTTTTTTCTTACTCTCTTTCCTTCTCTCTCTCACTGTCTCTTCTCTCATTCTCTCTCTGTCTGTCTCCCTCTCTCTGTCTCTCTCTCTCTCTCTGTCTCTCTCTATCTCTCTCACTCTCTCTCCCTCATCTCCCCGTTTCTTCCCCGATCGCGTTCGGGGCGAGACGAGGGAAAGAAGACAATGGTCGCATCTTCTTGTTCCTTTTTTCCCCTTCACTCTTGACGGAGAAACTGCCAATATTCAGGTTTCGTATCTTTGTCCTCTGCGTCTGTACTTCGTCAACGTCAGAGGAAAGGGAGAGAGACAACACGTGGGTTGAGGGCGCACTGCGTCTGCGCTCTCAAGAGACGATGTATTGTTCTTGCCGTATAATATGTGATCACGGGGGGGGGGGGGGGGGACCTTGAAGGGAAATGGAAGCGGAAATGTTTACGTGGAAGATCGATTGGTCATGATCTGTTATAGTTTTCCTTTCTTTCTTTTTTTTTCTTTTTTTTCTTCTCTCTTTTGTCATCTATCTCTCCCTCTTTCCCCGTCGCTCTTCCTCTCTATTCATTTATTTCTCTCTCGCTCATTCTTTCTCTATCTGTCTGTGCGTGTGTGTCTGCTTGAATTTGTTGTATTTAAATGTTCTTCTAATGTGTTCTTTGCAACTATCATTTTCCTTTTTCAATTTTACCATCCTAGTTCTGTGTGGTCTGTGTTCCTGCCCTTTGCCATCCTCTCTCATAGGTACTATAGCATTATCTCCCTCTCATTTTTCTCCCT
This sequence comes from Penaeus japonicus, assembly GCA_017312705.2. Lineage (NCBI taxonomy): Eukaryota > Metazoa > Arthropoda > Malacostraca > Decapoda > Penaeidae > Penaeus > Penaeus japonicus. Next base: position 53,005 of record BOPN01002301.1, on the reverse strand, counting down.
GTCTTTCTTTCATTTGTGTTCCTTATAGTTTATCCATTATCTCCCCGGTCTCCATTTCCTTCCCGAATTGGTTTACTCCCACAAAGATATATCTCGAAGAAGTTCGGTTTCCTGTTATTGTTGGATATTTATCATTGCTTATAAACCATATCCACTTTGGTCCCTGTTCTTTTTTTCATTCTTATTCATTTCTTACTTACTGTCACTTCTTCCTCCCTCTCATTCTTCTTCCCTTTCTCTCTTCTTCTTTCTTTAATTTTCCTCTCTTTCTTCCCCGTCTTAGCTCTTTTTCTTTCCTTTTTAACGCCTCTTTCTTCCTCTCCTTTTCTCCTCGTTCTTTAATTCCCTCCATTTTTCCTCTTTCCATATATTTCCCCTCTTTCTTCCCCTCCTTCTCTTTTCTCATCTTCCCCTCTTCCTTCCCCTTCTTCGTCTCTCCTCTCCCACTCTTTCTTATTCTTTCCTGGATTTTCGTTTCTATGTTTCCCCTTTCTTCTCCTTCTTCCCCCTTCCTCTGTCTTTATCTCCCCTCTTTCTTCCCCCCTCTACTTCACCCTCCAGACCTCCACCGTCAGAACCGCCTCCTTCTCCTTTTCCATCACAAACTCCTCCTGTTCTTCTTCTTCTTCCTCCTCCTCAGCCTCCTCCTCCACCTACACCCCCACCTCCTCCTCCACCTCCACCTCCACCATCACCTCCACCTCCATCTCCATCTCCATCTCCATCTCCATCTCCACCTCCACCTCCTCCTCCACCCCACCTCCTCCACCTCCGCCTCCACCTCCATCTCCACCTCCACCTCCGCTTCCACCTTGATCACCATGGAGAGGGTGGGGGGGATACAGGGATAGAGAGGTAGAGACAGAGTGATAGAGAGATATAGGGATACAGGGATAGAGGGATATAGGGGTTCGGCGTTAGGAGAGGTCACACATCAGCCACCCGTCTTGACCGACCTGCGAAATACCCGTCCCATCTCCCTCCCCCCCTTCCCCCCCCCCCATAAAGAAAGGAGGTCAAGGGTCGCTAATCCACAGCAATTGATGCCAAGTGACGAGGGGAGATCTTGGCGCCAGAGGGGTCGTCAAGAAAGGGGGATAAGGGGGGGGGAGGGGGGGGGAGGAGAGAGGCCTACAAAAGGGTCGTCAGGATGGAAGGTAAAGGGGGGAGGGAGGGAGGGAGGGAGGGAGGGAGGGAGGGAGGGAGGGAAGGAGGGAGGGAAGGAGGGAGGGGAAAAGAAGGTCGAAGATGAAGCGATATCTGCAGAGTGAAAGAGGGGAAAGGGGAGGGGCAGGGAGGGTCAAAGCTTATGAAAGAAGAGATGTAAAATGAGGAGGGGAAGGGAGGGTGGGACAGAGAAAAAGAGATAGACAGATAGATAGATAGACAGAGAGAGAGAGAGAGAGAGAGAGAGAGAGAGAGAGAGGAGGAAGAGGAGGAGGAGAGAGAGGAGAGGAGGCAGGGGAGGAGAGAAGAAAGAGTGAGAGAGAGAGAGATAGACAGTAGATAGAAGAGAGCAGAAGAGGAAAGAGAGACGAAGAAAGATAGAAAAAGAGAGAGAAAAAGAAGAAGAGATAGATATGGAATAAGAGGGCATAAGAAAGGAAGATCCCAAGACGAGGGAGGGAAAGACCGAGGGAAAGTGAGAGGACAGAAAGAACAGAGGGACAAGGAGAATGAAGTTAATTGGTCAGATCCCATTTAACCTACGCTCTTACCCTGATAACCATTTGTCATCTGGAGACGCCATTGACAATAAAAAAAAAAACAATAAAAAAAACAATAAAAAAAACATGGTCAGTGAGGTCTTCATTGAATTCATTGACTGAGCCTTATCATTTCTACAACTTAAGTGGGAGCGAAATTCTGCGACACTCATTCACACGGAAAAGCGTTTTATGTCCTTCTACACTCAGTAGGTATGTGTTCATATGTCCATGTATACCTACGCCGCTGTCTATATGTGTATGTGTATATACATATACATATATAGAGAGAGAAGGAGAGAGAGAGAGAGAGAGAGAGAGAGAGAGAGAGAGAGAGAGAGAGAGAGAGAGAGAGAGAGAGAGAGAGAGAGAGAGAGAGAGAGAGAGAGAGAGAGAGAGAGAGAGAGAGAGAGAGAGAGAGAGAGAGAGAGAGAGAGAGAGAGAGAGAGAGAGAGAGAGAGAGAGAAGGGGGAAAGAGGGAGAGCGAGTAAGAGAGAATGAGAGAGAGAGAGAGAGAGAGAGAGAGAGAGAGAGAGAGAGAGAGAGAGAGAGAGAGAGAGAGAGAGAGAGAGAGAGAGGAGAGAGAGAGAGAGAGGAAAAAGAGAGAAGAGAGAGAGGAGAGAGGGAAAAGAGAGGAGAGAGAGAGAAAGAGAGAAAGAGAGAGAGAGAGAGAGAGAGAGAGAGAGAAAGAGAGAGAGAGTAGAGATAGAGATAGAGGGAGAGGGAGAGAGGGAGAGAGAGAGAGAGAGAGAGAGAGAGAGAGAGAGAGAGAGAGAGAGAGAGAGAGAGAGAGAGAGAGAGAGAGAGAGAGAGAGAGAGAGAGAGAGAGAGAGAGAGAGAGAGAGAGAGAGAGAGAGAGAGAGAGAGAGAGAGAGAGAGAGAGAGAGAGAGAGAGAGAGAGAGAGAGAGAATGAGAGAAAGAGAGGGGGGGGGGTAAAGAGAAAGAGATAAAGAAAGAGAAAGAGAAAAGGAGATAATACTCTAACATCCATTCAACCCAGATCAATTAATTCATTGATACAATAGAAAAAACTTTTTTTTTTTCAATCATGCCTAATCATAGGCCTATAAATATCTGACACTATTGTTTATGAACGCATCACCTATCAATTTCCTTATGGCATACATCGTTCACCTTTCATTGCAGACCCAAGTTCATTTTGCAAGAACAATTACGTTGCAGCGCCCAATTACTTTCATTGACGAGCAAATTGCAGCAATGCAGTTTCATTAAGACTAATAAAACAAACGTAATGTTTATCACTGCCAGAGCAAAACAATGACTTGTTTTCACTTCAT
>BOPN01002301.1:40000-45000 GCA_017312705.2 Penaeus japonicus | reverse complement strand
AGAAAATAAAATATAAAAATGATGAACAAGATAAAAAGAAAATAAAAACGATAAAGAAAATGATGAACAATACTAAAAAAAAAAGTAAGTAAACAAGAATAAACAAAAAAACTATATACGTAATGTATATATATATATATATATATATATATATATATAAGTAACAAAGAAAAAACAAAAAGCCAAACAAATGAAGCTTCTTTTCGTATTTTTTAACATTCTATCAATACTTTGATATCAAATATAATCTGTATCTTATCACGATATCTCTTACACTATTCACGAGGTAATTTATATCAAAAGGTGTTCATTTCAACATCCTTATCGTTCTTATCAGATTTTATGAAAAAATGTATGACATAAAAATATTTACAACACTTATAATCATTACATTGTGTAGTTGACAATATCTTTCTATTTAGATGTCAATAATTTATTACAGTTGTATATCAAATTGTTACTAGTATATATATATTTTTTTTACTATTTGCTCGAACTGGCACCAACCTGTCGCTGGATTAAACTTTCATCTCCATTAAAACATTTTATATATCTATTATTATCATTATGATCATTAGTAATACTATCATCATTATCATTGTTATCATCATCATTATTTTTATTATCATTATGTTTTTATTGTTATCATTATTATTATTATCATCATAATTACTATTATCATTATCATTATTATAATCATTATCACCATAATTACCAATTCCATTATTATCATCAGCATATTTTCTTAATCATTGTGATGACGATGGTAAGGATTATAATAATGATTACTGTTATAACAATGATTATCATAACTATAATTATCAATATCTTCATCATCATTGATATTATATATTACATAAACACATATACATATACACATTATCTCTCTCTCTCTCTCTCTCTCTCTCTCTCTCTCTCTCTCTCTCTCTCTCTCTCTCTCTCTCTCTCTCTCTCTCTCTCTCTCTCTCTCTCTCTCTCTCACTATCTCTCTCTCTCTTTCTATCCCTCACCCTCCATGCCCCCCGAAAAACATAGATAAACACAATAAACAAAAAGCAGATTCCCCAAAAACTACAAAACTAAAAAAGAAAAAAAAAGTAATTATCTCCCAACCAGCCGCCAAGGGAACTGTGTTGTTGCCTTAAGCACGTGCTTCGCGCATGTGTGTGGTCATACGTCAGGCAACGGGGTCTGTTTATCTTTCCAGTTCTTTGAAATGGCATGCACTCATGCACTCTCATACGCATGTATATATGTAAAATGTGACTGTTTGATTGAAGTTTATGCTTATATGAATGTAGTGTTATAGAGATACGTAGAGATATGGCTATAGTTATGCGTACACATGTGCACACACACACACACACACACACACACACACACACACACACACACACACACACACACACACACACACACACACACACACACACACACACACACACACACACACACACACACACACACACACACACACACACACACACACACACACACACACATGCATATTACACCTACGCAAATGACGTGTAAATACAAGGACACTCCTCATGTGTTTAAACAAATCAAAATATTTAATGTCAGATGGGATTACGCGCAATCAACAACGTTCAGCCGGTTGGTTCAGTAAAATATTTTATCTTTCCCTCACTCCCCTCCCCCCTCTCTCTCTCTCTTTTCCTCCCCTTCTCTCACTTCCTTTCTCTCTCTCTCTCTCTCTCTCTCTCTCTCTCTCTCTCTCTCTCTCTCTCTCTCTCTCTCTCTCTCTCTCTCTCTCTCTCTCTCTCTCTCTCTCTCTCTCTCTCTCTCTCTCTCTCTCTCTCTCTCTCTCTCTCTCTCTCTCTCTCTCTCTCTCTCTCTCTCTCTCTCTCTCTCTCTCTCTCTTCCTCCCTCCCTTCCTCTCTTTCTCTCTTTCTTTTCCCTCAGCCCCCCCACTCTCTCTCTCTCTCTCTATCTATCTATCTATCTATCTATCTCCCCCCCACTCTCTCTTTCTCTCTCTCTCTCTTCCTCCCTCCCTTCCTCTCTTTCCTCTCTTTCTTTCCCTCAGCCCCCACTCTCTCTCTACTCTATCTATCTATCTATCTATCTCTCTCTCTCCCCCTCTCTCTCTCTCTCTCTCTCTCTCTCTCTCTCTCTCTCTCTTCCTCCCTCCCTTCCTCTCTTTCTCTCTGTCTTTTCCCTCAGCCCCCCTTTTCTCTCTCTTCTCCTACCCCTCTCTCACTTCATTTCTCTCACTTTCTCTTTCTCTCTATCTTCCTCCCCTCCTCTCTCTCTCTCTCTCTCTCTCTCTCTCTCTCTCTCTCTCTCTCTCTCTCTCTCTCTCTCTCTCTCTCTCTCTCTCTCTCTCATCCTCTCTCTCTCTCTTTCTCTCTCTCTCATCCTCTCTCTCATCCTCTCTTTCTCTCTTTCTTTTCTCCCCCCCCCCTCTCCTCGCTCTCTCTCTCTCTCTCTCTCTCTCTCTCTCTCTCTCTCTCTCTCTCTCTCTCTCTCTCTCTCTCTCTCTCTCTCTCTCTCTCTCTCTCTCTCTCTCTCTCATCCTCCCTCCCTTCCTCTCTTCCTCTCTCTCTCTCTCTTTTCTCCTCGCTCTCTTCCTAAATCTCCTTCCCAAATGGCCATTTTTTTCGTTCGTCTCCCTGAGTGGTTCATGTTTCATGTGTCACGTGGATCGTCTCCATTTAGCCCCCTCTCCCCTCCTCTCTCCCTCCCTCCCTCTTTCTCTACGTCCCTCTTTCTTTTCATCCCTCTCTCGCCATTCCCTCCTTCTCTATCTCTCTCCTTCTCTTCATCCCTCTCTCTCTCCCTCCCTCCTTCTTTCTCTACGTCCCTCCTTCCCTCCTTCTCTCTCTCCCGCCCTCCTTCTTTCTCTACGTCCCTCCTTCTTTTCATCCCTCTCTCGCTCCCTCCCACTTCCCTCTTTCCCTCCCTCTATCCCTCATTCCCGTGTTCTCTCCATTCCTCCACCATTCCCTCCTTCTCTATCTAGCTCCCTCTTTCATTCCCTACCCTCCCTCCTTCCTTCGCTCTCTCCGTTCCTACCCCATTCCCACCCTCCCTTCCTTCCTCTTTCCCTCCTTCCCTCCCTCTCTCCCTCGCTCCTTCGTGTGTGTACGTCTTTCACACTTGAATCTTTCTCTCTCTCTTATTCCACGTGTAAGAACCAGAGCGAACTTTACCTCACATGTTACGTCTTACCTTGCGTTGACTGAGTAGCATGACAAAGCACCCGTGTATGTACTCTCTCTCTCTCTCTCTCTTTCTCTCTCTCTCTCTCTCTCTCTCTCTCTCTCTCTCTCTCTCTCTCTCTCTCTCTCTCTCTCTCTCTCTCTCTCTCTCTACATATACACATATATATATATACACACACACACACATCTACATATACACATATATATATATACACACACACACACATCTACATATACACATATATATATATACACACACACACACATCTACATATACACATATATATATATACACACACACACACATCTACATATACACATATATATATATACACACACACACACATCTACATATACACATATATATATATACACACACACACACATCTACATATACACATATATATATATACACACACACACACATCTACATATACACATATATATATATACACACACACACACATCTACATATACACATATATATATATACACACACACACACATCTACATATACACATATATATATATACACACACACACACATCTACATATACACATATATATATATACACACACACACACATCTACATATACACATATATATATATACACACACACACACATCTACATATACACATATATATATATACACACACACACACATCTACATATACACATACATCTGCATGACTATCTGTATGTATCAAGGCCCCAAGAACACGTACCATACTAGATGACTGAGTACATCTTGCCTTCTATGAGGGAGAGAGAGTGTGTGCGTGTGTGTGCGTGCGTGCGTGTGTGTGTGTGTGCAGGCCTCTCCTTTACACGGAGGCCGAAAGAAAGAAACTAAAAATGGCACAACGTGGAGGTCACCCACACACACACACAGACACGCACACACACCTACACACACACGCACACGGACACACCCGGAGAGAGTCATTACGCGGCATTCGGTTTGTTATGCATAACACGCGCGCTAAAGGCATACGGCATACCTGGATGCCCTTGACACACTCGCCCCTACCACTGCCAATGTCTCGGGCAAGTAACGTGATCGGTGCCCCCTTTGGGTAGGGTAGGAGGGCGAGGGGGGGGGAGGGGAGATGGAAGAGGGAGGGAGAGGGGAGAGGGAGAGGGGAGAGTGGAGTGGGAGGGGGGATGATGAAGGGAGAGGGATTAAGGTTGGCTTTTCGTAAGGGAATGAGGGAGGGAGGGGTGTGGGAGGGAGAAAGAGGAGGTGGAGGTTAGAGAAGGAATAGGGGGGGGGGGAAGATGAGAGATGAAAGGAGAAAGGGGGGTAAGGGAGGAGATGATTTGGGTAAGGGAAAAGGGTAAGGGAAAGGAAAGGATGGATGAGTGGAGTAAGGAATGGACCGGGTAGGGGTGGGGGGGGGGCAGGGGGGGGTGACTGGGGTAAGGGAAAGGGGTAAGAGAAGGGAAGAAAGCGGGCATAGGGTAGGACAGGGTGGGTGGAGAATATAAGAGGGAGGGGGGAGGAGGGGAGAGGGAGGGAGGGGGAGGGAGGGAGGGAGGGAAGTGAGTGGTAAAACCCGAAGCGACTTATAAGACGAAGAACGAATGACGATGGGGGCGGCCGGGGGGGGGGGAGGGGAGGGAGGTTAGCAGGTGGGGTGGGTGGGTCGGGTAGAGTAACAAATAGAATAGATGGATAGACAGCGGTAGGGAAGGAGGAAGGATAGATAGGGTAAATAACCGATAGGAAATGTCGGGTGGGGACGCAGATAGGGGGTGGGGTGGGGTGGGGTAGGGGTGGGTAGGGATGGGTAGGGGTGGGGGGGTTTA
>BOPN01002301.1:20000-25000 GCA_017312705.2 Penaeus japonicus | reverse complement strand
TACTCTCTCTGTCTCTTACTCTCTCTGTCTCTTACTCTCTCTGTCTCTTACTCTCTCTGTCTCTTACTCTCTCTGTCTCTTACTCTCTCTGTCTCTTACTCTCTCTGTCTCTTACTCTCTCTGTCTCTTACTCTCTCTGTCTCTTACTCTCTCTGTCTCTTACTCTCTCTGTCTCTTACTCTCTCTGTCTCTTACTCTCTCTGTCTCTTACTCTCTCTGTCTCTTACTCTCTCTGTCTCTTACTCTCTCTGTCTCTTACTCTCTCTGTCTCTTACTCTCTCTGTCTCTTACTCTCTCTGTCTCTTACTCTCTCTGTCTCTTACTCTCTCTGTCTCTTACTCTCTCTGTCTCTTACTCTCTCTGTCTCTTACTCTCTCTGTCTCTTACTCTCTCTGTCTCTTACTCTCTCTGTCTCTTACTCTCTCTGTCTCTTACTCTCTCTGTCTCTTACTCTCTCTGTCTCTTACTCTCTCTGTCTCTTACTCTCTCTGTCTCTTACTCTCTCTGTCTCTTACTCTCTCTGTCTCTTACTCTCTCTGTCTCTTACTCTCTCTGTCTCTTACTCTCTCTGTCTCTTACTCTCTCTGTCTCTTACTCTCTCTGTCTCTTACTCTCTCTGTCTCTTACTCTCTCTGTCTCTTACTCTCTCTGTCTCTTACTCTCTCTGTCTCTTACTCTCTCTGTCTCTTACTCTCTCTGTCTCTTACTCTCTCTGTCTCTTACTCTCTCTGTCTCTTACTCTCTCTGTCTCTTACTCTCTCTGTCTCTTACTCTCTCTGTCTCTTACTCTCTCTGTCTCTTACTCTCTCTGTCTCTTACTCTCTCTGTCTCTTACTCTCTCTGTCTCTTACTCTCTCTGTCTCTTACTCTCTCTGTCTCTTACTCTCTCTGTCTCTTACTCTCTCTGTCTCTTACTCTCTCTGTCTCTTACTCTCTCTGTCTCTTACTCTCTCTGTCTCTTACTCTCTCTGTCTCTTACTCTCTCTGTCTCTTACTCTCTCTGTCTCTTACTCTCTCTGTCTCTTACTCTCTCTGTCTCTTACTCTCTCTGTCTCTTACTCTCTCTGTCTCTTACTCTCTCTGTCTCTTACTCTCTCTGTCTCTTACTCTCTCTGTCTCTTACTCTCTCTGTCTCTTACTCTCTCTGTCTCTTACTCTCTCTGTCTCTTACTCTCTCTGTCTCTTACTCTCTCTGTCTCTTACTCTCTCTGTCTCTTACTCTCTCTGTCTCTTACTCTCTCTGTCTCTTACTCTCTCTGTCTCTTACTCTCTCTGTCTCTTACTCTCTCTGTCTCTTACTCTCTCTGTCTCTTACTCTCTCTGTCTCTTACTCTCTCTGTCTCTTACTCTCTCTGTCTCTTACTCTCTCTGTCTCTTACTCTCTCTGTCTCTTACTCTCTCTGTCTCTTACTCTCTCTGTCTCTTACTCTCTCTGTCTCTTACTCTCTCTGTCTCTTACTCTCTCTGTCTCTTACTCTCTCTGTCTCTTACTCTCTCTGTCTCTTACTCTCTCTGTCTCTTACTCTCTCTGTCTCTTACTCTCTCTGTCTCTTACTCTCTCTGTCTCTTACTCTCTCTGTCTCTTACTCTCTCTGTCTCTTACTCTCTCTGTCTCTTACTCTCTCTGTCTCTACACAGGAAACACAACCCAAAGCGCCCTGTTGCCAGCTGTACGACAGGTGTTTTTCCCTCCCCCCTTCCCCCTTACCCCTTACCCCTTCCCCCCTCCCCCCCGACACCATAACCGGTTCTGCTGACATTTGCAGGTGCACCATGATCCTACTTGCACTTCACCATCATATCTTGGTTTCTCATTTCCCACCAAATTTATCATGTCTTTTCTCTTACTTTTCCTTCGCTTCGTTTGGATGTGGAGTTTTGTAAGCGTGGGTGGTGACGTGAGGATTATGATGGTGATGAATATGGTGATGATGGTGAGGGTTGTGGTGATGATGATGATTAAGAAGAAGAGAAGGAGGATTATGATGATATTGATGATAATGGTGATGGTGATGATGATGATGAAGAAGAAGAGAAGGAGGATTATGATGCTATTGATGATGAGGGTGGTGATGATGAGGATTATGATGATAATGGTGATGATGATGAAGAGGATTGTGATGAAAATGATGATGATGTTGATGATAATTACCATGATGATGATGATGAGAATTAGGATGATAATGATAATTATGGTAATGACAATGGTTTATAATCATAATAAAATCTTAATAATAACAACAATAATGATAATGATTACCGTTACTAAAGAGAATGATAATGCGGATAATGATGATAGTAATAATAATAACAAAAATTATTATAAAGATTATGACAACAATAACAAAAATAACAAAACAGTATTGTTGATGACATAATCACAATAATAATGACGTTAGTGAGGATGGCGATGTTGATGATAATGACAATGGTGATTGCAATAGTGATTATGATATTCGTCATTATGAGAATAAAGATCCTGGTAATGAAATAAGGATATTGAAAACAACGAATTTCAATAATAGTAATAACAGAAATGATAGTGATATTAATTATGATAATGATGATGGGAATGATGATAGTGATGATAATGATAGTGATAATAATAATGATAATGTTTCTGACGATCATTATGATGATAATGATAATGATGATAATGATAATGACGATTGTGATAATAATATATTGATTACAATGATTATCAGAATAACTACAAAGATGATAAAGATGATGATAATAACAACTATAACAATAATAATGATAATAGCAATGATGATAAAAAGAAGGATAATAATAATAGTGACAAAAATGATAATAATAATAATGATGATAATTGTCATCATCATCATTTAGACTGTCAGTTCCATAGAGGATTAGCATATCTCCTTGATTCTGTTTTTTTTTTCAACCTTTGAGCTTTTATTCGCGGGAGAGAGCAAATTAATATTTATATTTTCCTTTTCAATTGCAAAATTACGGGTCTATTCTGTTGCAGTCGATTCCCTGGATGAGCCAATTCATATTTACATTATGGTCTTCCGTAATTCAAAATAGTCTATTTATTTCTTGGATGACGTATTCAAATTTATAGTCACAGGCTCAGTCAGGTGATATTAGCCACGCCCCCTTTTATAAACACGACCAATCACAGTCACCTCTATCGCTGGATACAAGACAAGAGGGCCCTGATTGGCTAGAAATGGGAGGAGGGGGCGGGGTTAATTTCGTCTGACTTTGTGCCGGTGGATATATCATGAGGCTCTTTTATAACGTGGCAGTTCGGAATGGGCACAGTACTTGGCCTGGTCTTGAGATATTTGAAATATTAATACAAGCGCAGGCATACAAACACAATGGATTGATTCTCAAATGAAACACACACACAGATTTTGAAGGCATGCTTGTTCCAGATAGGTAAATTATTTAGGCAGACTTCATGCAGCAATAATCTAAAAAAACAAACAATCAGCATTGCATCTTTAATCAAATGAACACACAAACATACATACAGATACAATTAGATTAATTTCCCCCTTCGGTACCATACCTCTTGCTTCCATTTCCCCCTCGGCCACGCTGGAGGGGGAAACTATTATAAATTTACGTTTTCTACCATTTTTTCTTTTTTTCATTTTATCTTCTATTCGAGAACCGCTCACCCGTCGCTATAATGCGTGGGAGCTTGTGCAATGCACCTGCCGGCTTTCACAATGATACCAGAATAAAACACAAAAGCGTACTCACACATGCTGTATGTGTATGAAAGAGTGAGCCAGCCCATGCTAACACTTTTTTTTCTCTAGTCCATACAAACACACTTATTTTTTTTCTATTTCACCTACACGCATAAACACACACACACATACATACACATACACATGCACATACACACATAAACACACACACACACATATATATACACACACAGACACAAACACACACACGCACTTCCACACCCACACACCCACACCTACAAACAAATACCCACCCACCCGGCCAAACACGCACTCACCCACCTACACGAAAACCCACCCACCCGCCCAAACACCCACTCACCCACCTACACATCCACCCACTCACCCGCCCAAACACCCACTCACCCACCTACAGAAAAACCCACCCATCCGCCTACACACCCACCCACCCACCCAAACACCCACTCACCCACCACAAAAACCCACCCAAACACACCCACCCACCCACCCATCCGCCTACACACCCACCCACCTACCTACCCACCCGCCCAAACACCCACCCCACCTAGCCCCGCACCCTTAATTCTACCAATCAAAACAAATAACCACTAAAACAACCAGAAAACAACCCAAAGCTGATCCCTCCCCAGTGCCATCGCCCCTATATATATATATATATATATATATATATATATATACACACACAAACACACACATATATGTGAACATATACATACATACACGTATACATAACGGAACGATAAAAAAAGACAGAAAAAAAACACCATCAGCTGTGACACCTACCCCGCCACACTTCTCTCGCCTCCGCCACTACTAATACTTGTATATGAATGGTTCCCGCCGCCTCTGTCCTAGTATTAGCCTATATCATTCATGCGGGCGACAATTTACGGCGTAGGTGGTCATTATCCATGACAAGAGGTCATTACGGGTCATGCATTACCTCGGGTGTACTGTACACATGCCAGCTGCTGTGCTAATTGTGCTGTGGTCTTTTATTATCGGTCTGTGTTTTAGTGGAAGGGGGAAGGGGAAGGGGAAGGGGGGAAGGGGGAAGGGAGGGACTGGGGGAAGAGGGGAAGGGGGGGAAAGGAGGGAAGGGGGAAGAGGAAGAAGAGTAAGGAAAAAGAAAGAAGGAGAGAAGGAATCAAAGAGGAGAAGAGGGGGTGGGGTGGGGGGTGGGGGGGAAACCAGACTTGTTGGCTCGGATTAGGAGTTTAAGAAGGTTGATCGAGGGAAATTCCAATCCATTTTCTTCTAGGGTGTCAGAGGTTAAATTGTCAC
>BOPN01002300.1:215312-219282 GCA_017312705.2 Penaeus japonicus | reverse complement strand
TATATGTGTGTGTGTGTGTGTGTGTGTGTGTGTGTGTGTGTGTGTGTGTGTGTGTGTGTGTGTGTGTGTGTGTGTGTGTGTGTGTGTGTGTGTGTGTGAGATTGAGTGAGTGAGTGTGTGATTGAATGAGTGAGTGAGTGAGTGTGTGGTTGAATGTATGAGCGTGTGCGTGTACATTTGTGTGTAAAACCCTAGCAAATTTGTCTATATATGTATCTCATAGCAGACATATATTGTTCCTGAAATAGGCAAGGAATGAGCAAAGTGTTTGATTTTTTAAGAAGGTTCAAGTTTATGTGCATGTGTTAAATTCTCTATTATATAATTTCTTGCTTATCTCTGCTATTGATGGTTACCTTTTGGTAGGATAAGTACAGTATTTGAATTATTGCTATTGAATTATTGCTTTGTACCTTCCCTTTATTGAATGGAAAGTTTGAAAAGTGTAGCTTTTTTTTCTTGCTATGTAGTTCAGTGATGTATCCCCAGTATATGTGTGAATGCAAGTAACTGCTTGTTGAAATGACCAGAAAGTAAAAGGGATTTTCATAAGTAATTTCTCATTTTGCTGAATTGTATGCAGCTAGTGTTAGATTATGCACCGATTTCATGTTTTTTATTCTTCTTTTACATAATAATTTTTCTAAAATTGGTGTAAATGCTTATTGTGATTATGTTTTATCATTTAAGTTATCAAATTTTGCATTACTTATTGAGTGTTTACATTTTTCAGCATGAGGTTTGTGAGGGCAGCATGGCCCCTCCAACAGCCACATCCAGGCCAATCACCATCCTGCGACCCACGACTGGAGGAAAGCAGATTGTTGTACAGACAGTACCTGTCTCCAGTTTGCAAGTTTTGAGACTAAAGAACATATCCAGTATGAATGGGGAAGGCATAACTAGCAGTGATGCACAGCAGCCTCCTCGGGCAGCCAGCGCCCCACCCAATAAGAGTGGTGTCATGGTAGCCCTGGCCCCGAGGCCATCCAGTGTGGGTCCACGTATTGTCGTGCAGACAAGCAGTGCACAGGGATCCCCAGCCACTATACTTACTTCAGCTGGACAGCATTTTTTATCCGAAGGTGACCCCAGTCCAGGTGTAAGTAGCTGTGACAGTGACCAGCTTGTCACGACACGGGCTGGGGCCTCTCAGTCCTCTGACACATCATCAGAGAGCATCCAGGAGAACCAGGTGGGAAGCCAAGCACCTGTAGCAAGTGTGGCTCCAGTTCAGTTGACTGCAAACTGTCTTGGCACTGGTACAGGTCCTAGCCCTGGCTCAGGCAATGTACCTACTGTTACAACAGTTTCAAATGTTGTTAATTCTTTTCAGAATCTCAATAACAGCCCCACCGTGCCCCAACAGTCAGTGCAGCACCAGCATCCACAACATCCAGTTGTGTCACAGCATCCAAATATGCCTGTGCGACCAAATATGCGCATGATGATGAATAACATGCCACATATGAACAATATGCAGACCCTGAACAATATGCAGCCTATGAATAATGTTGGCCAGATGAATCCATTGCCTGGAATGAATGGCATGGCCACCATGAACATGCAGGGCAACCCAGCAAACCAAGGCATGCATGCGATGCCACCACAAATGAAAGGGGACAACAATGAAGACGGTTGTCCGTGCAACATGAAGGCTATGATTATGTGCATGAAGTGTGGTGCATTCTGTCATCACGACTGCATTGGTCCTGCTAGATTGTGTGTAGCCTGCCTTATCCGTTAGAAAAAACAGTGTAATATTTACACTTCATTTTCAGATTGGTCAACACAGTTACACCTCATTTTGGTAAATGAAGGGAATTTTTTTCTTCATTTGTTTTCAGGGATGATTCCATGATGAAAGGGATGCATATTGGATATTGAAGTAATTTAGTGCCTAGGATTACAATTTGGCATGTAATAAGACTTGCTATGCAGGCATTTTTAAGACATAATGTGTACTGGAGAAAAAAATGCATACGTGATTTGACCTAGAAGTCTCTGCCGAAAGGTGAAGAAGAAGAATCAGTGACTTGAGTGGCAGTGATGAAACCTCAAAGATAATTGTGAAATGGATATCTCAGGAACTGATGAGCCGGTCACTCATGCCTTTGTCTGTCTAGTTTTTGGAG
The DNA here is from genome assembly GCA_017312705.2 of Penaeus japonicus. Taxonomy (NCBI): domain Eukaryota; kingdom Metazoa; phylum Arthropoda; class Malacostraca; order Decapoda; family Penaeidae; genus Penaeus; species Penaeus japonicus. Next base: position 217,147 of record BOPN01002300.1, on the reverse strand, counting down.
AGGAGGACACAGTAGGAGAAAGAGGAGAAAGTTGCATCATAACTATTCCGGTGACTGTTTCCAGGACTCTGCTTGAATAAGGGCTGTGGGTCCTCTATGAGAACTCACTACCTTAAAGGAACAGGGAAATAGAGCCCCATGAATTAGCATTTTAACACGGATGACAACGGACAATTGATGCATTTGGAAAAGTACGTATTGTGATAACAGTACAATGGTGATGGTGCACTTTTTAAAAGGACTTCTTAACAGATGTACCCATGTATTTAGAATTGCCCATCATTTTTTAGTACTCAAGTCTATTGTAAAGGTTTACCAACACTGAAAACACAAAGTATGTAAATGCTGCTCCCTTTTAGTGAGATGATTTCTTTTATTGTTATATAACATAGCAAGAGGATGAAAATAATGTCATTATCCTCTGAACTCTCGATAGACACATCTGTTAAGCACAGTCTTTATGCTTAATGAATATCTGTTCAGTTTGAAAAATAATAAAAAAAAATGATTCTCAGTGCGGGTTGGCCAGGCGTTGTATAACACAGGTAATGATGACATCATTAAACACACAACCTTCCAACCCAGTCTGGCCTTGGGGATTAGACAGCTTTTTCAAAGCTGATTGCTGATGTGAGTTTTTTTTTTTTTTTTTTTTTTTTTTTTTTTTTTTTTTTTTCTACATGTTCATGACTGAAACAAGTTTATTTACTTTTTATATGCAAGGTAATTTTCATCCATTGGATTTATTTATCTTTGTTTACGGATGAGAACCACAGATTATCATTTTCATCATCAAAAAAAAGTCAGCTTTACCTTTATCATCATTTGTTAACATCATCAATATCATCAGCGCATCATCATCATCATCATCATCGTCATCAATCATCATCATGAAACAGCAGCTGCAGTAATCATATGCATATTCAGCATACTCTCCTCATCAGTTCTTCATATTCAGAATATGATACATGCTTCCAGCTACTTTTCAAGTGTGAAGTGACATAACTCTAATGTTCTTGCATACCCCTTTTTTAAGTGATTAACAGAAGTAATCTTTATTTTGTCAGTAACATAATTGTTATCATTATTGTTGATATTGTCATTGATAACGTTATGTTATCATTTTTTATATTATAATTGTTATTTTTATATTATGCTTTGTTTTGTTCTTATTGTCATCATTATTATTATTATCGTTATTATTGTTATCATTATCATCTCCATCATCATCATCATCATCATCACCAAAGTCACCTTCATTATAGTTTTGAAAGTTTCCTCCAATTTTGAATGTGAAATTTGGATATGCATGATGTATTGGTCTAACTGTGTGTGTTAGATTACGTTGTTGTATGTTTGAAGTACGACTACAATTTTTATCAAGTGTATTACCAGAGTTGGCGATATTGAAAAGATTGTTGTTATTGTATTTGATTTCTTTTTCTTCTTTATGTATTCTAATATCAATACACCTTTTTGTCTTACACAAAATCATGTATGTATGCATATTTTTTATTTGCAACTTTTAACATTGTTAGTACTAATAGTCTGTTATTTATTTGACAACTGCTGTTATTACAACCAGTCAACATCACCATCATCATCATCATTATCATCATTATCATCATCATCAATCAATCAATCAATCATCATTGAAGCAATCATCATTCCTTATATATCATAATTACCATATCATGTCTCACATGGTTTTATTAAGTAAAATGTACATTGTTCCTGAAGGTGGAAGTGCTAAATTTGCTTTATTTGATGGTAAAGCTCAGACGCGTGAAGAACAGGACGACAACACGAAAAGAGAACACACAGCAGTGCATCAG
>BOPN01002300.1:192812-195312 GCA_017312705.2 Penaeus japonicus | reverse complement strand
ATGTACTTCACCTTTTTTTTAAAGTAAATTTCATCATTCTTTTTTTTTTTCAACATACTTAATTTTATTGGTAAATATACATGGCATTTTATCCTCTATATGTAATACTTTGTTTTCACTTCTATTAAGATACATGGTGCATTGGTAGCATGTACAACTGGTGACCATATGGGACTCAAAGTTAGAGGGTTCAATGCCTCCCTTTGCTCTGAGGTTAGGAAGGGTATCCACTTAGGGGAGTGGACCCTAATTGCCAAATCTAAGGATCTTATGTGTGCACAGGAAAGGGTGAAAAGAAGAGAAGAGTCTCAAAACTGTTATGAAAAAATTACTTTATCATTTATTACTCTGTATACCACACAGACCAGAGTACAACAGTGCTGAATAATGTATGCCTGCAGGATGGGGAAATAAGGTAGACTTAAGAACATAATGAACCGATGGAAGAAAATGAATAACCTGTTCTTCTACACTCTGGCTTACGCATCAAAGCAAACTGATGTATGTGTCTTTACATATAGGAGTTGGGGGAAGTGAGAAAGCTGATAAGTTTGCTAAAGAAGCAATTACAAAACTCAGATTATTAAACATTCCCTATCCTTTATTGCCCAAGAAGTCAGATTCATCACACAGGCTTTTTTATAAGACAAAATAAATCTAGAACCTCTGTGTCAGATTTGACTGATTCCTCAGGTTCCCCTCTCAGAGAAGACCGACTGGAAATGATTGGTCGTGTCTGAGGGCAGCAACACTCAGACACTGGATGGCTTGGGGTTTCTTTTCAACTTTAAAAAAAAAGATTGTATGACCATGTAGACAAAGTTGTTATTAACATTACAGTGACAAAAGAATGATTTTATGAGATTATTGACAGGTGATGAATCAGTCACAGGATTGCAATAATTTGCAGAGGTGAATTATTTGATTGGATTTTTTTTTCAAAGATCTTAGTAAAACAATATTACCCCTTTACTAATGCTATCTTAATGAATAGATGATTTTACAGTGGCAAGTCTCAGAACCAGACACAGTTGCATTTTACCTCAGGTGCCTTTTACACTGTAATTGAAGAGAATAATTGCAGGGGCATGCACAGAATGATTGAAAGGGGAGGGGTTCTGCCTATTTTGAAAAAGCAATCAGAAAACTTGGTGGTTCTATTTTATGAGTTAGTGATATGTTTCAGTGTACTTTTTTTCCAAAGTACCATTTGATAATGTAGTTCATAATACGCATCTAAAATATTCCATACTAGTCAAGTACCCAATCATTGCATTTACGACAAAGAAAAAAAAAGAATGATCCAACAGATTTATGCAATTCTTATTAACCCACCCAAAAATAATCTGTTTAGAGAGGAGATGAAGTACTTCAGCCGCATGACCAAGGCAACAACTTCATCGGGGAAGCAGAATGCCGTTCTGATGGGACGCAAGACCTGGGAATCCATTCCGGCCAAGTTCAGACCCTTACCTGGTCGCGTGAATGTGGTGATCTCCTCAAGAGCAAAGTGAGTGCTATTTTGGGTGTCTTTGTTCGATAACTGGTTTGATATTTTTATTGGGAAAATGGAGGAATATCTGAAAGAAGTTCATAAGTCTGTTAGTTGTGCTTTTATAGCAGAGTGCAAGAGAAATAGATTTTCAGTGATTTGAAATGATTTCTTCTCAGATTTTTATACATTTACAGTTTATATGATTTACGTAAGTTATTTATTTCTGATCATGTTTTTTATCCATCAAGGCTACCTTGGAAACATATAATAAGGTAAAGTTTAAAATGGTATATGTTAGACTTTAGTGCTGTTGTGGACTGCAGCTAACACGCATAATTTTTCTTAGCAGTTGTGAAGCCACACAAGTTATCACTGCATTTACCCTCAAGTAAATAGATGTGGAACCCCAATCATTTACTCCAATGATATTTTTGTTAAACTCTTTACGACTGTGGAGTTGTATGAATTGCTGTAGTATGATGTATTTTTTGGATATTTCTTTTAGTCTTGCTGGTTTGTTGTGTTGATAATTTTGTTTGTTATTTCTGTGTTGATATATGAATGATAAGAGTTATTTTTTCTGTAGTGCTGCCCTTTGAGTTTACTTTTCATTGCATGGAATGTGCTTGAGGAAGATTTTTCATGTAAAATGCGATTGGCTACAAAAGAACTTTTATGTAATAATGTTGAACTAGATATTCTCCACAATTAAGGATGAATTTTTTCAAGTTTCATCTTTGATATTTCAATTTTTTTGAAATATCAGAAATTTTGAAGACCAGAAAATATTTCACTGTTATATGTCAAATATCATGATACACAGTAGAGCACCAAATCTGAAAAAAACCTTCTGTTACCATTGCATTTGTGTGTAAACAAGAAAAAGTAGGAAAAAAACAAACAATTTTGGACAGATTGTACAAGATGATGCCATGACTGTGTTAATTAGTACTCTACATATTTAACTCACCTGATAAGACTTTAGTTTAATCTTACATAATACAA
>BOPN01002300.1:160312-167812 GCA_017312705.2 Penaeus japonicus | reverse complement strand
AAAAAGTGTTTTACAAAACCTCTAAAAATCCCACAGGTAGAGGTTCTTTGCCAGAACCGAGCTCTGCAGGCTTTCCGATTAAGTCCGGAGGAATGGGCGTAGACGTGCAGCCATACTCGAGGGTCTCAGCAAACTTTGCCGTCTACACTGGTCTTCTAAATCCCCATGACCGTATCATGGGCTTGGATCTCCCAGATGGTGGACAGTGAGTGGTTCTAGGGTACATGTGAAGTATGTTAGAAATTTGGCTCTGAGAAGATTGTCGTTTTCTCCCATAGTCCTTTGATGCTGACTATTAGATGTCGATTACTCTTTGGGTTCTATTTGGATTTGGTGTTGAAAAGGCATAGGTAACTTTTGAATGATCAGAAAAAGTAGAAGATGGAGAATCTGTTGTATTTTTCATAGAGGCTCTGATTTCATACCATGTGTATCTGATTTTCCCCCTTTTTTCAGTATAGCTTGTACGTGCAACACTTATTTACTATGGTAACAGTAATGCCCTTTTTATCACAATATTTTAGTTTAACACACGGCTTCATGACGGATACAAAGAGAATTTCGGCAACATCCATCTACTTTGAGTCAATGCCATATAGGCTCAACCCCAGCACAGGACGCATTGATTACGACAAACTCCATGAGTCTGCTCGGCTTTTCCACTTAAGAATGATTATTGCAGGTGCTAGTGCATATGCAAGGCTGATTGATTACAAGAAGATGAGAGAGGTAAAATACTGTTTCATGTCTCACACCCTGGAGATGAAATTAATATGTAAGATTTTAATGTACATCAAACTTCTGTTTATCAAGGAACAAGTTCATGTAGGAAACGTTACAGGACCCAATGTCAAGACACAAAGATCCTTCTTTGGAAAAAAAATTCTTCTAAATGTTATTTTAGATATGCAGAGTAAGTAAAGGTTAATGCCTATAGTTATATTTACAAAGATTGCCTTTTGATAACAGTAGATGGTGATTATTACAGGTAGAGGGAAAGAAAAGAGAGAAGAAAAGAGGAAAAAAATCACTTTTATAAATTCCTGTTGTTCTAAAAGGTTTTACACAGGATGAACAATGGGGACCAAAGAAACTGAACTTGATATAAAAGGCAAAAAATACCTGTTCTTGTTGTCAAATATGGATGGAAATGAAGGTACTTGCAAGACACATGCCTTTTGCCTCTGCTAATAACAGCTTCTAGATTTTTTCCTCTGACAGTTTCGTAGAATAAGAAGCAGGATTAGACGTGGAACTTGACTCATGGAATGAAAATATTAAGTGTCTTTCATAGTGGGTGATTTTGCATTCCTTGTAGATGTACAAAGTTGGGTAGATATTTGTCTTTTTCTGGTTCTTCTCACTGTCCTTCACTTTATTATATTATTACTATTATTAATATTGTCGTCATTCCTCCTCTTCTTTCCTCCCTCTCCTTGCATAACTATAGTTTTATAGGTTTTAAAATGCACATCTAATCTCTTGAGCAGATTTAGCTATGCTGTCTTTTAGGTTTCCTTTACTAGTATTAGTGTATGTATCTTACTAATTCATGTTCTTAACCCTTTGATTTCTTATTTTCTACTTTATATTTATAGCGATCATAACCATAAGATGAGAAAAAAATGCCCTGTGTTTTAGCGTAAGTGACAACTTGTGTAACACACTTTTTTTTTCCCTGTGTGCAAGATTTGTGATGAAGTGAAGGCAGTCCTGCTGGCTGACATGGCCCACATCTCTGGCTTGGTTGCAGCTGACGTCATCCCCTCGCCGTTTGACCACTGCCATGTGGTCACCACTACCACCCACAAGACACTACGAGGACCCAGGCAAGTAGTCCTATCTGATTACGCTTTTGGAGAATGCTGTTAGTTAGGGTAGCCTAATAAGCTGATAAACTTACGGTTGTCGTTTATTTTTATTTTATTTGTAATATCTAGGTTTTATCTGAAGAATATGAATTGATGTTCCCTATATTCTTGAGTATGGATCTTTTGAAGTATGAGAGTACTTAAGTTATATCTTTATTTGCAAAAGGAACACTGATCATGAATATCTTTTTAGATGTTTATCATCTACGAAAAGAGATAGTTAAATAATCAAGATCAAAAGTCATACAAATTTATGTGGAATTCATAGCTTCACCTCAGAATATTATTGTCTGCAATAAGGTGACAAACGTTCACATTGCAGGGCTGGATTGGCCTTCTATCGCCGTGGTGTAAAGTCGATCAGCAAGAAGACCGGGAAACCAATAAAGTACGATCTTGAGCAGCGCATCAACTCTGCTCTCTTCCCTGGCCTCCAAGGAGGTCCCCATAACCATGCCATTGCTGGTGTTGCTGTTGCACTAAGGCAGGTAAGGTTTACCTGGCTATCCAGGTGTCAATGGTGCCAAATTCCTGTTTTTGTCTGTATCTATTTTTTATTTTGATTTGGAAGTACCTTTGTTTAGTGCCATCATTTCATTTTTTTTTTTTTTTTTCTTTTATAGTATATGCACAACTTTGGTCATATATCTGTATTTATATTATTTTTTACCATCATAGTAATAGCTCAACTTTCGTTTTTGCAGGCCAGCTTGCCAGAATTCCGTGCATACCAGGAGCAGGTATTGAGCAATTGCAACACCATGGCAGAAGGGCTGATGAAGCGGGGATACAGTCTGGTTTCAGGTAAAGTGCACCAAGAGAGAGGACGAGAAAGTCTTCGGCATCTTGTCCTCGGATGGTACTGAACTTTTATATGGTCATACATCTGTTTGACAGCTTTTATTTATTTATTTTTTATTTATTTATTTATTTTTTTCCTACCTTTCTCCACACATCTGTTATTCTAGGTAGCACGAGACAGTTTGGAAAAGAATGGTTACATGATTCCATGTGAACTTATATCAATGCATTTACCTCCTATCTGGCAGGTGGCACGGACAACCACCTGGTTCTGGTAGATCTACGTCCTAAAGGTCTTGATGGAGCCACAGTTGAGACCATCTGCAACATGTGCAACATCACTGTCAACAAGAACTCGGTTCCTGGAGACAAGAGCGCTTTGTCCCCCGGTGGCTTGAGATTGGGTTAGTGGAATATGATTTCCTTTTTTTCCTACATATTTTTTGTAGGTACTTCTTTGAGAATCTTGTTGGTTAGATAAGTATTTCTAATATGTTTTATGTTGTATTTTTCTTCAGATGATATTTTTTTATTATATACCAACTCTTATCCATACATCAATGAAATAGAACATAACAAGCAATAGGTAAAAGACTGCTGATATGAACTTATTTTGCAGTGAGTATCATTATAAGAAAATATTCGTCTTGTAAATTAATTTACTTATAATTTTAACAATCAAAACGAAAATATTACCAACCTGAAGGTCAGGTATCTGATGGGATACAGACAGAAATAGATTTTTGATGTTTTGATTTTACAAATTCAACTTCTGACCAAACAGCTTTGTGGTGGTGTTTTTGGTTTGGTTATGGAAAAACACGAGAAAAACATTCCAAACTAATGTGCGTCTCTCGCGATTAGTGATTTGATGTAATAATTGACTCTGGTGACTTGATGCATGTGGAATTAAGTTGTTTGGAAAATGAAATAGAGTTGACCTTCCCTAGGAGGAAGGAAATGCATTGTTAAATATATATACAGTTTTATTAATAAATGTTTGTTTGTTTAACTTGCCAACAGGAACTCCGGCCCTAACTTCCACCTTCAAGAATGAGGAGTTTGAGATTGTGGTAGACTTCCTGGATCGTGCTTGCAACATTGCTTATGAAGTCATCCAGAAAGCCGGAAAGAAACTTCCCGACTTCAAGGCTGCATTGGAGAGCGAGCCAGAGTTCCAGGAAAAGGTGAAGACTCTGCAGGCAGAAGTTAATGAATTTGCATTGAAATATCCTATGCCAGGATTTGATGACCATTAGATTGTTGATTTTTTTTTTTTTTTCAATCAGGAAGTGGCTCTATTGTTCACTGTGACTTCTTATAAAGGTTGTGTTACTTTTTCTTGACTATGTTGAATGGCATGGCTGAAGGACAATAGTTTTTATGTTTTATTTTGTTGTGATTTTTCCTTTTTTATTGGCAGTTTTTAAGTAAAATATTTAGTGATAGTTTTCTTATCACTTCGTAAAACTGTTATTTGTGTATGATTTTCATACACCTAGAAACCTATGGGGATGAACATTATGCGTAAAAGTCTATTTTTACGTGTGATGTTGTGTGCATGCATGTGAATTCTTCTCTAAATTTTAGGGAAAATTCACATATTACTGATGATGTGGAAATCAAAGGAACTGCCACTCAGTTGAAACTAGTCTCCTTGATAAGCTCTGTAAAACAGATGATTACTTCATGTGCCATACTTGTGAAACAAGCCACTGAGTAGAATAATAGTAAAATTGTACTTTATGGAAATATTTGAAATCAGTGACATTGTTTGATAAGAATTGAAAAATATTTTAAATTTTGTTTCTCGGAGGTTTTGACAAATAAATTGCTATTTGAGTAGTTCATTGGAACCAAAAAAGCATCAAGACTCTTTTAACTGATGGTTTATGGCAGTCGCCAAATGTTATGAATGCTGAATATTGAGGAGTATATTAAACAATATTTTGTAAATTTAAAAGAAAAAAGATTTATTTTTGACATGATCAACAATTCGTGTTTATTACCACTGTAATCAGATATTAAAGATTGCAATAAATTGTAAATGAACTGACAGTGAATGACTTGTTTTATTATTATTCCTATAATGAAAGATCGCTCCATTGATGGAAATTAATTCATATGATGCAGAAGTGAGATAGATACAGTTGTCTTCCAGAAAACTTCTTGATATTAGTTATCAAGATAATTAAGATGGAAAGTGAGTAAGAGAGCAGAATATACAACAGCAAAAGAATTCAGGAGGACAAGCTCTGTTCTGTTCTTGGTCCTGCCTCGTATAAACCTAAATGTGTGGAGTGAGGGATGACTGCCTCACCATCAGCTCTTCCCTTGCACTCCTGTAGATATCACAAAAGAGGCAGCCATTTGCACAATACAATAAATCTTACCTTGGACTCTGGTTACAATCTCATACCACAGCCAGAGCCTAGCTTCTTCCTTTGAATCATGACTCCAGCTGGTAAACTGACTCCAGCTGGTAAACTGACTCCAGCTGGTAAACTGACTCCAACTGGTAAATATGACTCCAACTGGTAACTGACTCCAGCTGGTAAACTGACTCCAGCTGGTAAACTGACTCCAACTGGTAAATATGACTCCAACTGGTAACTGACTCCAGCTGGTAAACTGACTCCAACTGGTAAATATGACTCCAACTGGTAAACTGACTCCAGCTGGTAAACTGACCCCAGCTGGTAAACTGACTCCAACTGGTAAATATGACTCCAACTGGTAAACTGATTCCAACTGGTAAACTGACTCCAGCTGGTAAACTGACTCCAGCTGGTAAACTGACTCCAGCTGGTAAACTGACTCCAACTGGTAACTGACTCCAGCTGGTAAACTGACTCCAACTGGTAAACTGACTCCAACTGGTAAACTGACTCCAGCTGGTAAACTGACTCCAGCTGGTAAACTGACTCCAGCTGGTAAATATGACTCCAGCTGGTAAACTGACTCCAACTGGTAAATATGACTCCAACTGGTAACTGACTCCAGCTGGTATTATTGACTCCGGCTGATAAATGCGATCTCCAACTGGGTAAACCCGCAGTGGCTTCGTTCAGTAAAATTTGACCGCTGATAAAACTGACTCCAATAATGATGAGCTCCAACTGGTAAACAGGCTCCAGCTGTAAACTGACTCAACTGGCATTGAACTCCAACTGGAAACTGACCTCCTGGCTGGCAAGATGAACCAACTGGCAGCGTTGAATATGTTATTTCATGACTTCTGGCTGGGTGCAAAATGTTTCAAACGGCATTTGACTCTGACTGCAAAGCTTTGACCATGCGGTGACTCAATAGGTAAACCATTTCAAGCGGTAAACTGAGCACTCCAACTGGCAAACTTACCAACCTGGTATGTTTCCAGCTGTACAATATGACTCAGCCTGGTAAACTGACTCCAACTGGTAAACTTACTCCAACTGGTAAATGGCTCCAGCTGGTAAACTGACTCCAACTGGTAAACTGACTCCAGCTGGTAAATATGACTCCAGCTAGTAAACTGACTCCAGCTGGTAAATGGCTCCAGCTGGTAAACTGACTCCAACTGGTAAACTTACTCCAACTGGTAACTGACTCCAGCTGGTAAATATGACTCCAGCTGGTAAACTGACTCCAACTGGTAACTGACTCCAGCTGGTAAACTGACTCCAACTGGTAAACTGACTCCAACTGTAACTGACTCCAGCTGGTAAACTGACTCCAACTGGTAAACTGACTCCAGCTGGTAAACTGACTCCAACTGGTAAACTTACTCCAACTGGTAACTGACTCCAGCTGGTAAATATGACTCCAGCTGGTAAACTGACTCCAACTGGTAAACTTACTCCAACTGGTAAATGGCTCCAGCTGGTAAACTGACTCCAACTGGTAACTGACTCCAGCTGGTAAATATGACTCCAGCTGGTAAACTGACTCCAGCTGGTAAACTGACTCCAACTGTAACTGACTCCAGCTGGTAAACTGACTCCAGCTGGTAAACTGACTCCAACTGGTAACTGACTCCAGCTGGTAAACTGACTCCAACTGTAACTGACTCCAGCTGGTAAACTGACTCCAACTGTAACTGACTCCAGCTGGTAAACTGACTCCAGCTGGTAAACTGACTCCAACTGTGGCGGCTCAACTGGTAAACTGACTCCAACTGGTAAACTGACTCCAACTGTAACTGACTCCAGCTGGTAGCTGACTCCAGCTGGTAAACTGACTCCAACTGTAACTGACTCCAGCTGGTAAACTGACTCCAACTGTAACTGACTCCAGCTGGTAAGCTGACTCAGCTGGTAAACTGACTCCAGCTGGTAAACTGACTCCAACTGTAACTGACTCCAGCTGGTAAACTGACTCCAGCTGGTAAACTGACTCCAACTGGTAAACTGACTCCAACTGTAACTGACTCCAGCTGGTAAACTGACTCCAGCTGGTAAACTGACTCCAACTGGTAAACTGACTCCAGCTGGTAAACTGACTCCAACTGGTAACTGACTCCAGCTGGTAAACTGACTCCAACTGGTAAACTGACTCCAGCTGGTAAACTGACTCCTGTAACTGACTCCAGCTGGTAAACTGACTCCAACTGTAACTGACTCCAGCTGGTAAACTGACTCCAACTGGTAAACTGACTCCAGCTGGTAAACTGACTCCAACTGTAACTGACTCCAGCTGGTAAACTGACTCCAACTGTAACTGACTCCAGCTGGTAAACTGACTCCAACTGTAACTGACTCCAGCTGGTAAACTGACTCCAGCTGGTAAACTGACTCCAACTGGTAAACTGACTCCAGCTGGTAAACTGACTCCAACTGTAACTGACTCC
>BOPN01002300.1:145312-152812 GCA_017312705.2 Penaeus japonicus | reverse complement strand
CAAGTTAGTAATGATGGCTAACCTTTGTTCTGGACTTCAGTATTTCTGGAAATGCCACAGAAATATTGAAGCTGGATTAGCTCTAAAATCCCAGAGTATTTCTGTTGGAAGTATATCAGAAGCAACAGACAAGGGTATTAAATCACAATTAAGTTGAAAGAAGAGTTCAGTTCAGTTCAGACAGATATGCGAAGACGTCGCTTCGCCCGGGCTATATGCACAAGGCGGCCTGGCCTCTGCCAGCTATGAGTGCTGACTCATCTTATCTAATCTTATCTGATCATCATCGCTAAATTCAATTCAGCTCAGTTCAGAGAGATTTTACGAAGACATCGCTTCGCCTGGGTTGTGTGGATGGGGTAGCTGGTCTCTATTAGCTCTAAGTGCTGACTCATCTGATCATCATAACTGAACTTTTACCGTGGCGGTCGGATTGCCTGTAGGCGCTCCAGTTGCCAGGGGGCTAGTGACAGGCATAGCCGTCTAACCAGCCCGGCGGCTGTCGTCTCTGGGCCCTGCCTGAGGAAGCGAGTGTGCCTGGCCTCCATCTTGTTAGAATATTGAAACCCAGGGGGCTCAAGGGGTCAAACACACAGAAAAACCCCGCCAACATGTTTATATGGGAACAGAAGCTGTCACCGTATTTCTCTCTCCTCACCATTCCAGGTCGAGGCAGCGCTGACCTCGGACCCCAACAATGCCGAGCTGCTGAAACTCAAAGGTGACTTGCAGGAGGTCATCACACTCACCAGAAATCTGATTGATGCGCAAGGTAAGCTTCTTCTCATTCAGTGTCTCTATATGTTTTGTTTTCTCCACTGTGCTTGAAAAGTGAGAGTGAGAATGCGTGTTAGATTGAGAGTGAGTGTGAGGAACAAGAGGAGCTGATTTGGACTCTATATTACAATTTTGTCAATTGCAATATTGAGATGGCCTGTCAGACAGCCAAATTGAGGCTCATGACATAGTAAAACACAAAAACTGATTAACACAACAAAGACAAGTGTCATGACAAGGGAATGAAAGAGTGAGAAAGTCCTCGATAGGTCATGTGACATTCCCTCCCTCTGAAATGATACTTGTCATTTGTGCCGAGCCCAAAACCATATATACCCTGTATCCAATGGTTTAACCCATTTTCAATGTGACGATTATTTGCCTGATGCAGATCCCGCCATGAAGATAACAAGTGCACGTGGCCTCCAAGTGCAAGATCTCTCCTGGAGAGATGCCACGCTGCAGCTCTCAGAGCGCTTTTCACCTTCTCAGTTTTATGGGATGCTGAGAGGCATTTTTCAATTTTTACCTTTTTTTCACAAGTCAAGAACAATGTGTTTATACAAATGTAACTGCAATGAATATATACATACGTAACCAAGTAAAACGTGTATTTAGAGAGAGAGATCATGATGTGATAGAACATCATCTCACAGGAGCGAAATATTCCCATGGTGTGATAGCACGTCATCTGGAGTGAGTAAGTTAACATAGTCATGTTTTTTTCTGCCCTAGATACAAATTTTATGTGAACAGCACTTGTGAAAATTTATGAATAATATGGTTGCATGTTTAACTTTCAGCCAACTCAGCAACGACAAATGCAGGGCAGAGCACGGAGGAGCCTGTCACTACCTCAGGAGGAGCCGTCAAAGCATGGAAGGTTGGGGACAAGTGCCTGGCTCTCTGGTCGGAAGACTCTCAGTGGTAAGGTTTGGGGTTTTGTGTACTCTTAGGGACAAGGGAAAGTAACAGGTAAAAAAATAAGAATTGTAGCAAATTTAAATACATTCACCTTGTTTAACTGGAAGTTCGAATAAGGGAAACAAATTTATAAGTGTGTATATGTAATATTGAAGTAATTATTGAGCATGTTAATAAATGTGTATAATGAATTGTTCATGTTGCAGGTATGATGCAGTCATTGATGCCATAACTGATGACGGGCTTGTGGCTGTCAGTTTTGAGGGCTATGGAAATTCCGATGTAACCAAGCTGTCGTTACTGAAGGAAAGAATCCCAGGGGAGAGCAGAGGCCAACACAAACCTGGTGTCTCAGCAGAATTGGATAAGAATAAGTACGAAGTGACGCTGTGGCACATAACCTTTTATGATAATATAAAGTGGAAGGCTGCATTTACTTGTGATTTATAAGGACCTGTTGTCGTTTTCTAATAGTTGTCATGTATTTTCGAGTCTAATTATCCAGTATTGCTTTCTCAGTTCATGTGAGGGAAGGTGTTTTATAATTTTTTGTTTATCTTTAGACAAAATGGAAAATTTAGCAGTTCTGTTACTTCTCTGCATAATAATGTTAAAAATGTAAAAGCATAAGCAAATTTTTGTCCTTAGAGATTTTATTTAAGGTTAATTTGAAAACCCTTTCAGTATGAAAAGACAAGTTAGAAATCTTAAAATCTGAAATTCCTTTAATACCAAGAAATCAAACCCACCATTTACAGGAGAAAGCAGATGGAAGCCCAGCGCCAGCAGGCCAAAAAGAGGAAGCAGAAAAAGCACGACCGCCAAAAAATGATCGAGGAGGCGCATGAGGCAGACAAGGCCAAGTGGCAAGCATTTTCAACCAAAGTTAGAGGGGTAAGTGAAGTGCAGTGTGTTGTGCAAGTGTCTAGATGGAATTGAGGACTTTGGTCATGAAATGTTCTCCCGTGGGAAAATAAATTGGTGGTGAGGTTTTGGGCGGCACACAGAATTAACCCATTGCATACGGGTGTCATGACATACATGTGCACCGATTAGGCCTAAAAGACGGGAGTCAATGTGTATATGACACGACATCGGGATCTGCTCACAGTTGAAGCGCGGACACAGTCATTAAGTATTATGGCTGTAACGGCACTAGCTCCAGAGCTACAGGGTTCCAAAGTCAGCCTAAGCCCACATTTTATGATGGATTTATGGAAAAATATTGTTTGGGCTAGTCTGACTTACCCAGAGGGTGGAGAAAACCTTTTCCCTGTTCCTCTAATTTTTAGCTGGTGACACTAGTGTCGTAGACCGCCCGCCCTGACAACCAGTTAGGTCGTTAGGCGCCCTGTCTGCAATGGGTTAAAACTGGGACAAAAATACCTAGTGGTGATTGATGTCAGGAATGATATGCAAAGCAGCTTTTCTGTGAGATATGTAGCCCTGCACAATGTAAAGATTGCTTTCTTTGTGTGTAGGTGTGTGCCTGTGGGAGTATTTAACCTTTCTTTTCGAAAGGTTAAATCCACCAAATAAATTTCATTAATATGTCGTTCATTCTGACATTTCTTGTAAATGACACCATGTTTTAATTTTTGGTGTTCAAGGATGATTTACCAAATATGGTTAATCATATCGTGTGATAAGGATTACTTGTTGGTATGTAGTAACTAGGATGCCCAATTATCATTCTTTAAAAGATAATTGTCTAAAAGATATGTTTATAAGGAGGCTGAAACTAATTCTCTAAAATTATATAATCTGCTATAGCTAGTACTTTATGATAAACGTTAACAATGGGGCTGTACGCCCCATCACCCAGCGTGCCGACCAGGAGGATAGCCACGACAAAATATCTCGTCCCCAGCGTCTGACCCTGGAACCACTTGAAGTGGTATCTTGTCACCTGTCGTTAATGGGTTAAGACTGATTTGAGAGTTATGTGATGTTCCCCACAAGGCAATAATGTCATTGTTTTCCCGACTGTTCTTGTCTGCTGACTTCTGTTAGGCAATCTCACACCCAGGATCTGAACCATGGCCTGTAGCCACTTGACAAATTCCGAAGGTCTCTTGTATGATGGCAAGCCTTAACCCATTCACGCCGGGGCAGTTCCGGCTTTGCGCGGTCGCAATACCGGGGTTCTCGAACGCATAAGCCTAACGCCTCGAGATTCTCGGGCGCACAAGCCGCAAGCCTCGGTTGCCCGCTCGCTCTACCCGAGCGCGCGGCTTCCCCTCATAGCGCGTCCAGGGCGTCTGACGCGAAAACCACAATACGTGCTATCATGTCAACCGGTGTGAATGGGTTAAGAAAAAGACATTCCAGAAGTAGACTCAGTTGAAGTATGTATTCTGAATTTAATTGATCCTTGGAAGCATTTTAAAACTTTGTGAATTTGGGAGAGTAGGAAGAAGGGAAAAAAAGGAAAACAATGAAAAATAGAAATAATAATGATCATTATATTGATAGTAGTAAGACAAACATGATAGAAATAATGAAAATGATGATGTCCAGGTAATTTCCGCACCTAAGAGGACAAAGGCTTGTGCTCGTCTTTTCCTTTTTAGTTGAAATTTGGCCAAACACCTCTTGGTACTCATAAGTGTCCTATTTATTTCCAGACAAAGAAGTTGAAGGGAGTGACCAAAAAGTCGATATTTGCCACCCCGGATGCAGCGAATGGGAGAGTTGGCATTGGCACGTGTGGCATTGGTGGCAAGCCCATGACGGAATACACTCACGCAGAAAAGTGGCGGAAAGGGACATAGTGGCAGAACGGCCATGGAGAAGCTAGGGTTGCGTAAGCTAAGAAGCAGATACCTATTAAGGAATATTATTTATAGTGACAGTGGACAGAGTGATGAACCATGTGGAGGCCATTGTTTGTGGCGCTTTTTAGTAATTGACTTTCATAAATACTGTGGTAACGTGACATGTGGAATATTATCAGACTGCTATCGCTCACATTGTCAGGCTTACCATGTTCACTATGGCAGGAAATTTGTGCAAGCGATTGCCTCTCTAAATTTAGAAAGAGGAGAGTGAAGCGTTTGGAGTCTTTTTTTTTTTTTTTTTTTTTTTTTTTATTATTTAGCTTAAAAACAAAGAAGAACATGGTAATAAACCTCTGTGCAAACTATTACAAATGCCACTTAGAAAGAAACTATTATTTGTTGTTTGGCATGGTCAGTGATAACGAGGATCGAGATAATGCTGCAAGTTGAAAACATCTTGAGGAAAACATAACCAACATTACTTGGTTTATGTACATCACTTTTTTCATTGTTCTCACTTTCATTACTACTTTTTGAGATTCCTAGTTCACCCAATATTCTTGTGAGAGAAAGAGAGAGAGACTCATTCATGTAAGTGTAATGTGAAAGAAGGAAGCCATCCCATGTAGCCTGTGTAGACTGTCCCAACGATGAAATGCGAAAGCTTGGACAATTTTTTTTTCGTCACAATTAGACTCAGGTTTTTAGGTCTTGTGTCCGTGGAGGTTGAGAGTGACTCTTGCTTTGTCAGTAGAAGTTGTTTTCCTTATATTCCCACAAAGAGCGAATTGTGGTTTTTATTTTTTAATACTACTATTGCATTATCGTTATTTATTATCTTCTTTATTTTAACACGAGTTTACGATTGAATGTCTCCAGTACTTGTTCATATAATACATAAAAGTACTGTTTGTATTTCAGCAGAGATGAGAGATTAAATAATGTTTAGTGTGTGCTTTGCTGTGGATTGTGAATGTATAAAAATTTTACAATATAATAGTTTTTCCAGTAAACGACAGCTCTCCAAGCAAAGCTGTCTCACCACAAAATAAATTAATAAAATAAAGAATGATCAGATGTAAATCCCTGTCTCCTAAAAATAGATAATGATGTCAAAAGAAAATGGAATAGATGTGTAAGTCATGTGATGCAATATATTTTTATGTTTATAATGTCCTCCAATTTATATTGTGACTTGTAAGTTTGAATACTGGCAATCATGAATAATCTTGAATAAATGTATGAAGCTAAAGTATTTTGTTTTTAGTAGAGAATGAATAATAAAAAAAACACATTAAGGAAATGTTTTCCTTAACCCATTCACGCCGGGGCTATTCCGGCTCTGAATGGTCAGAATGCCGGGGTTTTCGAAAGGATAAGCCTAACGGCTTGGGATTCTCGGGCGCACTAGCTGCAAGCGAGCGCTGTACGCCCGCTCACCCCGAGTGCCAGCCTTGACCAAATATCTTGTCACCGGCGTCTGACCCAAAACCATGAAACGTGTCAGCTGGCGTGAATGGGTTAAGGACAAGCAAGAAAGAATAAACTGTATAAAGACTATATATTTTTTTTTATTTATTTTTTTTTTATTAAAGTTGTCAAAGGTTAAAAATAGGATCTGTAATGGCCAATTAATTGCATGGTTTGACCTTTGCAAAGATCATTTTTTACTTCTGGGGATCAGTCTAGTGAGGCAGGCCATATTTTTTCTTAAAATATATTTGTGATTAATATATATCCAAGAAGCTTTTAATGAAATGGGGTAATTGAAAAAAAAGTACATGTATACAAATAAAGAAAATTTATTTTCAATAGGAAAGGAAGTCCACTCATAAAAATATATATATATTTGCCTTATGCAGGGTAAAAACACACTCCTGACTTTTATCAAGAGTACAAAGTGCCTCTGCCATTACTATACTGTGAATAAAGCAGCACAGTATATACTTAAAACATAACACTGGTTCTTTAGGACATCTAAAGCAGTCCTTCAATAAAAAAAAAAATGTATTGCAATACTATATTGACCAAGGGCAATGCTTGGAAATTATTTTTCCACCACTTCATAATCTGCACAACAATGGCAACAATATTTTATAAAATATTAACAATTTTCACTGTTAAGACACTGGGTATTGAATATGATTGTTTATAATAAAGCACCCACCAATCCATACTCACACTCACTCACTCACACTCTCTCTCACACACACACACACACACACACACACACACACACACACACACACACACACACACACACACACACACACACACACACACACACACACACACACACACACACACACACACACACACACACACACACACACACACACACTCACACTAACACACACACACACACACTCACACTAACACATAGACACACACACACACACAATCACTCACTTACTCACTCACTCACTCACACACACTCACATACACAATCACTCACTCAAACTAATGCTAATGCAAACACACACACACACACACACACACACACACACACACACACACACACACAAGAATATATATATTGTTAAAAAAAATACATATACTACAGAAGTATGAACTTTTATCAAATTATTAGGTTGAATATCTGCCATAGGAGTAAATACCATCTACCTTTTATTAGAAAAAGATGGAAACAAAAATTCATAAAAAAAAAGAGAGAGAAAAAAAGAAAAGAAATTCAAATGGCCTATGGAAATCATTCACTCTAACACTTTCCCTAAAAAGAGAAAGAGAAAGAGAAGATAAGAAAGAAAAGAAAAAAGAAAATAGCTATTTACAAACCAGGGAAACCTTTCTGTACTTATAGTTCATAAAAATATTGCTTCAGGAATATCTCTGGTTTCACTATTCTTTGGAATATTGATGCTAGGTCTTCACTTTGCTGCAGTCTTTTAAATGCCGTTCCCAGTCTATACTCTGGAAATTACAGAACGCCATATAAGTTATCAAGACATAAGACAAGGATTTATATAAATATATATATATATAAAGAAAAAAAAGAGGT
>BOPN01002300.1:132812-140312 GCA_017312705.2 Penaeus japonicus | reverse complement strand
CTACACGGGTTCACAAGGGGCAAGAGCACTACCCACAGCATGGCCACCTTACTGAGCAGTGTCAGCAACAGCAGCGCCGTCATTGTCTTCCTTGACCTGGAGAAGGCTTTTGAACTGGCAAACCCGCTTGCCATTCAGGAGATCCTGATCCGCAAGGGAATCAAAGGAAGACTGCTTGCCTGGATTGGCGATTATATTCGGAACAGAACTGCCAGAGTGAAGTTCCAAAGACACCTTTCCAGGCATTTGCCTCTGGAAAATGGCACCCCACAAGGAGGGGTCCTTAGCCCAGCTCTGTTCAACATCCTCATGTTAAACATTCTCGACATTCCACTTCCAGCGGGGTGCAAGATCATTTCATATGCAGATGATCTAGCAATTATCTCTACTGGGAGACGAAATGAGAATCCAGTCAGAGAGGCCCAGCATTGTCTGAACCTAATATCTGAGGAATGCTGCAGAGTCGGGCTTAAGATCTCAGCAGCCAAATCGAAGGCAATGGCGCTGAAACATGATGTCTGCGATCAAAGACTGCTAACAACACCTGGCTGTCTCACACAACCAGAGTGCTGAAACACTTAGAGTTCAAAGAGACACTACTGATTAAGGGCATGGACCTTCCCCACCCTAACTATGTCACAGCTCTGCCGTGGGGACGATCTTGATAGTTTTCTGTCATGAGTCTATCAAGAAGAAAAACACAGTACTCACCACCTCTATTGAAGGCTGAGGTGGAGAGGAACATTACAGCAATCACGCTGCTGAATAGTAAAACCTACTTCACGGATGGTTCTGTAGACCCCATCACCCGCAATGCAGGCGCCGGTTTTGCAGCAAGGGGCATAGAGAAAGCTATGCGGGTATCTGACAATGCCTCCTCGCTCCAGGCAGAGGCAGTAGCTATTATGGGAGCCCTAGCCCATGCAGCCCAGACGAACGGGCATGTTGTCATACACACAGATTCTAGGGCCGCCATTGACAGCCTGCAGCAAAGCACGCCCCTTGATAACGTTTACCTGGTAACCACGATTCTCACCATTGCTCAGAGAATCCTGGATCAGGGAAGACGCATCATCATCAACTGGATCCCAAGCCATGTTGGTATTGAAGGGAATGACGTAGCTGACAGGTTAGCGGAGGAAG
The DNA here is from genome assembly GCA_017312705.2 of Penaeus japonicus. NCBI lineage: Eukaryota > Metazoa > Arthropoda > Malacostraca > Decapoda > Penaeidae > Penaeus > Penaeus japonicus. The sequence continues at coordinate 139,169 of BOPN01002300.1, read as the reverse complement.
GCAGGAAGAAACCCTTGAGTGATCTTGTGGTGCATCCTAGCCGGGAACTGCTAAGGCGTAAAACGATGGTTGCGGGGCAGGTCGGTGCCCTGCAGCAACATAGAGAGGAAGCGAGAACCTCCCTCTCGGCCAGCTGGTACTCAGACGCCACAAGCTATGTCGCTGATAATCTCTTCTAGAATATCAAGGTGTGCTGAAGTCAGTCTGCACAGATTGAAAATAGGCTACCCATGTGCGTGGCAAATCATTCCCACTATTGGGCAAGATGAGCGACGCTGTGAGCATTGTGGCGCGCCGGACGCCAAATTAGAGCACTACCTGATGGAATGCGAGCACACTCGCTTCCTCAGGCAGGGCCCATAGACGACAGCCGCCGGGCTGGTTAGACGGCTATGCCTGTCATTTCCCCCCTGGCAACTGGAGCGCCTACATGCATCCTATCCACACAGCCCGGGCGAAGCGACGTCTTCGCAAATCTCTCTGAACTGAGCTGAATTGAATTCAGCGATGATGATCAGATAAGATTAGATAAGATGAGTCAGCACTCATAGCTGACAGAGGCCGGGCCGCCTTGTGCATATAGCCCGGGCGAAGCGACGTCTTCGCAAATCTGTCTGAACTGAACTGAACTAAATATATATATTTATATATATACATGTATATATATATATATACATATATATATATATATATCTACGTATACATATAAACAGATATAAGTATATTCATAAGTACTTCTTGTGATTTGCAGTGAAAATTCCCTTTTCTTAGCGCATCAGATCGTTTTTAAATATATGAATATCATCCGTAGATATAATAGAGGGGAAAAGATAACCGACAAGAGCAGGAAACTAGCAATTGACTGTAGGTGCTATAATCTTAATTAAAAAGAATAGCACCAAGCCAAATGTAGTAAAGATTCATATGAACAGTGCACGAGAGCCTGTCTAGTTCGAGCAGGAGCAGAAAGGTGCCTCTTGTCGACGGCGGTACTCGTTCTCGGAGGCGGTCGCGAGTGTGAGTGAGAGTGAGAGTGTGAGTGTGTGAGTGTGAGTGTGAGTGTGTGTGTGTGTGCGTGCGTGTGTGTGTGCGTGTGCGTGTGCGTGTACGTGCCTGCGTGTGCGTGTTTAAAAAGGCTTGATATGAATATCAGCCAATTCCATAATTATCGTTACATATCTAGTCAAGCACTAGAACACGATTAAGATTGGAATCTCAAAGCTGTAAATTGGTTTGAACGTTGAAATGAAAGTCAAAATCTTTCATTTTCTTGATGACGCATAGCTTGAAAACATATAATGAAATCCTTTCTGATCTTTTTTGCTCCATATAGTACTTTCAATTGTCTCAAACACTTTATACTTTAAAAACAACTTATTCCTTGAGTTCCAGCAAAACGGTAACGATAATTTCAAATACTATCATGATAAAATGGCATATATATTTTTCAATGGGATATCTAGGAAACTTTCATTAGAATGGTAGAGCTGTCTTTGAATACCTTCTGAAGCTGGAAAATTGGGTGAAATATAATATGCAAGTATTCACTCTTCCCAGTTGACATTAAATAAGAAAATACTGGAATCATTTATGCATTCAACGTAACAATTCAAACCTTTTACATATCATAACATTACGAGTCTACGCTGCCAAGAACGAGAATATCACCTCAAGCCTAGTGTAAGTTAGGAACAATGTACGTACGTACTCAGGGCGTCTGCAAAGTGCAGATACCATAACTTGATTCATCAAAATTTAGGAAATTCGTTTCATAAAAAGGGCATAATGGTATATTTGTCTTGTTTATACATTACACCCAGTTTACCAGTTGGAGTCAGTTTACCAACTGGAGTCATGTTTACCAGCTGGAGTCAGTTTACCAACTGGAGTCATGTTTACCAGCTGGAGTCAGTTTACCAGTTGGAGTCAGTTTACCAGTTGGAGTCAGTTTACCAGCTGGAGTCAGTTTACCAGCTGGAGTCAGTTTACCAGTTGGAGTCAGTTTACCAGTTGGAGTCAGTTTACCAGCTGGAGTCAGTTTACCAGTTGGAGTCAGTTTACCAGCTGGAGTCAGTTTACCAGCTGGAGTCAGTTTACCAGTTGGAGTCAGTTTACCAGCTGGATTCAGTTTACCAGTTGGAGTCAGTTTACCAGTTGGAGTCAGTTTACCAGCTGGAGTCAGTTTACCAGTTGGAGTCAGTTTACCAGCTGGATTCAGTTTACCAGTTGGAGTCAGTTTACCAGTTGGAGTCATATTTACCAGCTGGAGTCAGTTACCAGTTGGAGTCATATTTACCAGCTGGAGTCAGTTTACCAACTGGAGTCATGTTTACCAGCTGGAGTCAGTTTACCAGTTGGAGTCATATTTACCAGTTGGAGTCAGTTTACCAGCTGGAGTCAGTTTACCAGCTGGAGTCATGATTCAAAGGAAGAAGCTAGGCTCTGGCTGTGGTATGAGATTGTAACCAGAGTCCAAGGTAAGATTTATTGTATTGTGCAAATGGCTGCCTCTTTTGTGATATCTACAGGAGTGCAAGGGAAGAGCTGATGGTGAGGCAGTTATCCCTCACTCCACACATTTAGGTTTATACGAGGCAGGACCAAGAACAGAACAGAGCTTGTCCTCCTGAATTCTTTTGCTGTTGTATATTCTGCTCTCTTACTCACTTTCCATCTTAATTATCTTGATAACTAATATCAAGAAGTTTTCTGGAAGGCAACTGTATCTATCTCACTTCTGCATCATATGAATTAATTTCCATCAATGGAGCGATCTGTCATTATAGGAATAATAATAAAACAAGTCATTCACTGTCAGTTCATTTACAATTTATTGCAATCTTTAATATCTGATTACAGTGGTAATAAACACGAATTGTTGATCATGTCAAAAATAAATCTTTTTTCTTTTAAATTTACAAAATATTGTTTAATATACTCCTCAATATTCAGCATTCATAACATTTGGCGACTGCCATAAACCATCAGTTAAAAGAGTCTTGATGCTTTTTTGGTTCCAATGATCTACTCAAATAGCAATTTATTTGTCAAAACCTCCGAGAAACAAAATTTAAAATATTTTTCAATCCTTATGAAACAATGTCACTGATTTCAAATATTTCCATAAAGTACAATTTTACTATTATTCTATTCAGTGGCTTGTTTCACAAGTATGGCACATGAAGTAATCATCTGTTTTACAGAGCTTATCAAGGAGACTAGTTTCAACTGAGTGGCAGTTCCTTTGATTTCCACATCATCAGTAATATGTGAACTTTCCCTAAAATTTAGAGAAGAATTCACATGCATGCACACAACATCACACGTAAAAATAGACTTTTACGCATAATGTTCATCCCCATAGGTTTCTAGGTGTATGAAAATCATACACAAATAACAGTTTTACGAAGTGATAAGAAAACTATCACTAAATATTTTACTTAAAAACTGCCAATAAAAAAGGAAAAATCACAACAAAATAAAACATAAAAACTATTGTCCTTCAGCCATGCCATTCAACATAGTCAAGAAAAAGTAACACAACCTTTATAAGAAGTCACAGTGAACAATAGAGCCACTTCCTGATTGAAAAAAAAAAAAAAAATCAACAATCTAATGGTCATCAAATCCTGGCATAGGATATTTCAATGCAAATTCATTAACTTCTGCCTGCAGAGTCTTCACCTTTTCCTGGAACTCTGGCTCGCTCTCCAATGCAGCCTTGAAGTCGGGAAGTTTCTTTCCGGCTTTCTGGATGACTTCATAAGCAATGTTGCAAGCACGATCCAGGAAGTCTACCACAATCTCAAACTCCTCATTCTTGAAGTTGCGGGAAGTTAGGGCCGGAGTTCCTGTTGGCAAGTTAAACAAACAAACATTTATTAATAAAACTGTATATATTTAACAAATGCATTTCCCTTCCTCCTAGGGAAGGTCAACTCTATTTCATTTTCCAAACAACTTAATTCCACATGCATCAAGTCACCAGAGTCAATTAGTATATCAAATCACTAATCGCGAGAGACGCACATCAGTTTGGAATGTTTTTCTCGTGTTTTTCCATAACCAAACCAAAAACACCACCACAAAGCTGTTTGGTCAGAAGTTGAATTTGTAAAATCAAAACATCAAAAATCTATTTCTGTTAGTATCCCATCAGATACCTGACCTTCAGGTCGGTAATATTTTCATTTTGATTGTTAAAATTATAAGTAACTTAATTTACAAGACGAATATTTTCTTATAATGATACTCACTGCAAAATAAGTTCATATCAGCAGTCTTTTACCTATTGCTTGTTATGTTCTATTTCATTGATGTATGGATAAGAGTTGGTATATAATAAAAAAAATATCATCTGAAGAAAAATACAACATAAAACATATTAGAAATACTTATCTAACCAACAAGATTCTCAAAGAAGTACCTACAAAAAATATGTAGGAAAAAAAGGAAATCATATTCCACTAACCCAATCTCAAGCCACCGGGGGACAAAGCGCTCTTGTCTCCAGGAACCGAGTTCTTGTTGACAGTGATGTTGCACATGTTGCAGATGGTCTCAACTGTGGCTCCATCAAGACCTTTAGGACGTAGATCTACCAGAACCAGGTGGTTGTCCGTGCCACCTGCCAGATAGGAGGTAAATGCATTGATATAAGTTCACATGGAATCATGTAACCATTCTTTTCCAAACTGTCTCGTGCTACCTAGAATAACAGATGTGTGGAGAAAGGTAGGAAAAAAATAAATAAATAAAAAATAAATAAATAAAAGCTGTCAAATAGATGTATGACCATATAAAAGTTCAGTACCATCCGAGGACAAGATGCCGAAGACTTTCTCGTCCTCTCTCTTGGTGCACTTTACCTGAAACCAGACTGTATCCCCGCTTCATCAGCCCTTCTGCCATGGTGTTGCAATTGCTCAATACCTGCTCCTGGTATGCACGGAATTCTGGCAAGCTGGCCTGCAAAAACGAAAGTTGAGCTATTACTATGATGGTAAAAAATAATATAAATACAGATATATGACCAAAGTCGTGCATATACTATAAAAAAAAAAAAAAAAAATGAAATGATGGCACTAAACAAAGGTACTTCCAAATCAAAATAAAAAATAGATACAGACAAAAACAGGAATTTGGCACCATTGACACCTGGATGGCCAGGTAAACCTTACCTGCCTTAGTGCAACAGCAACGCCAGCAATGGCATGGTTATGGGGACCTCCTTGGAGGCCAGGGAAGAGAGCAGAGTTGATGCGCTGCTCAAGATCGTACTTTATTGGTTTCCCGGTCTTCTTGCTGATCGACTTTACACCACGGCGATAGAAGGCCAATCCAGCCCTGCAATGTGAACGTTTGTCACCTTATTGCAGACAATAATATTCTGAGGTGAAGCTATGAATTTTACATAAATTTGTATGACTTTCGATCTTGATTATTTAACTATCTCTTTTCGTAGATGATAAACATCTAGAAAGATATTCATGATCTGTGTTCCTTTTGCAAATAAAAATATAACTTAAGTACTCTTATACTTCAAAAGATCCATACTCAAGAATATAGGGAACATCAATTCATATTCTTCAGATAAAACCTAGATATTACAAATAAAATAAAAATAAACGACAACAGTAAGTTTATCAGCTTATTAGGCTACCCTAACTAACAGCATTCTCCAAAAGCGTAATCATATAGGACTACTTGCCTGGGTCCTCGTAGTGTCTTGTGGGTGGTAGTGGTGACCACATGGCAGTGGTCAAACGGCGAGGGAATGACGTCAGCTGCAACCAAGCCAGAGATGTGGGCCATGTCAGCCAGCAGGACTGCCTTCACTTCATCACAAATCTTGCACACAGGGAAAAAAAAAGTGTGTTACACAAGTTGTCACTTACGCTAAAACACAGGGCATTTTTTTCTCATCTTATGGTTATGATCGCTATAAATATAAAGTAGAAAATAAAAAATCAAAGGGTTAAGAACATGAATTAGTAAGATACATACACTAATACTAGTAAAGGAAACCTAAAAGACAGCATAGCTAAATCTGCTCAAGAGATTAGATGTGCATTTTAAAACCTATAAAACTATAGTTATGCAAGGAGAGGGAGGAAAGAAGAGGAGGAATGACGCCAATATTAATAATAGTAATAATATAATAAAGTGAAGGACAGTGAGAAGAACCAGAAAAAGACAAATATCTACCCAACTTTGTACATCTACAAGGAATGCAAAATCACCCACTATGAAAGACACTTAATATTTTCATTCCATGAGTCAAGTTCCACGTCTAATCCTGCTTCTTATTCTACGAAACTGTCAGAGGAAAAAATCTAGAAGCTGTTATTAGCAGAG
>BOPN01002300.1:97812-107812 GCA_017312705.2 Penaeus japonicus | reverse complement strand
TATTATTTTCATTATTATTATCATTAATATTAATATTATTTTCATTATTATCATCATTAATATTAATATTATTTTCATTATTATTATCATTAATATTAATATCATTATCATCATTATCCTTATCCTTATTCTTATCCTTATCATAACCATTATTATTATCATCTTAATATTAATGCCCATAATAATTTCAACAATTTTTTCCTTTCCCACCTGAATATATAAAAACAAACCTACTGTGAACAGTGTGCACATACATCCACTCCCACCATTAATGGGTTTGAGATAATAAAATCTGATACTAACGTTACAATCTGAAACTTCTTGGGGTCAAATGACGGCAGGAAAGTGTCACACTCAAAGTTCTTCAATATCCTGGTGAGGTATATGCGATGTAGATGTTCGGATTCTAATGCTATCTGGAAGAGAAAAAAAGAGTTTATATGAAACATGCGTAAGATATTACGGAATATTTATTTATAGATTTTATAAAAACTTAAAACACTTTTCACATTATTTTAGTTGTTATATATCCTATACTGTGTAGTATGAATATTTCATACCAGTCTTAAAATTAGAACAGCTTTAATTTTCTTCTTGTGACATCCATAAATTTGAGATTTAGGAATAATAGAAGAAGAAATATAAAAACCCAGTTTTATAATTACTTTACATATGCACCAGTTTCTTTAATGACACTAAATGAAAGCCTCAAATTCAATTCAGTCTTCCTGGGCTCTGTTCTCCCAGCAAATAAAAATAAAATCCACCCCATGCCACATGCACTGCTCTCACCTCATATATCGAAGATCCTCCGATGGCCCACACACTTTCCACCTCATCCGTGCGATTCTGAAGCTCTTGTATGCCTTCCTTAAAGCTACCACACACTGTTGAGCCGTTAAACTCAGCGCCGGGATCCCTATTTTTTTTTTTTTTTTTCATGTTATACAATAGAAGGAATACGGATTATAACTTTGCTTTCTATTGTGTTGTATTATGTAAGATTAAACTAAAGTCTTATCAGGTGAGTTAAATATGTAGAGTACTAATTAACACAGTCATGGCATCATCTTGTACAATCTGTCCAAAATTGTTTGTTTTTTTCCTACTTTTTCTTGTTTACACACAAATGCAATGGTAACAGAAGGTTTTTTTCAGATTTGGTGCTCTACTGTGTATCATGATATTTGACATATAACAGTGAAATATTTTCTGGTCTTCAAAATTTCTGATATTTCAAAAAAATTGAAATATCAAAGATGAAACTTGAAAAAATTCATCCTTAATTGTGGAGAATATCTAGTTCAACATTATTACATAAAAGTTCTTTTGTAGCCAATCGCATTTTACATGAAAAATCTTCCTCAAGCACATTCCATGCAATGAAAAGTAAACTCAAAGGGCAGCACTACAGAAAAAATAACTCTTATCATTCATATATCAACACAGAAATAACAAACAAAATTATCAACACAACAAACCAGCAAGACTAAAAGAAATATCCAAAAAATACATCATACTACAGCAATTCATACAACTCCACAGTCGTAAAGAGTTTAACAAAAATATCATTGGAGTAAATGATTGGGGTTCCACATCTATTTACTTGAGGGTAAATGCAGTGATAACTTGTGTGGCTTCACAACTGCTAAGAAAAATTATGCGTGTTAGCTGCAGTCCACAACAGCACTAAAGTCTAACATATACCATTTTAAACTTTACCTTATTATATGTTTCCAAGGTAGCCTTGATGGATAAAAAACATGATCAGAAATAAATAACTTACGTAAATCATATAAACTGTAAATGTATAAAAATCTGAGAAGAAATCATTTCAAATCACTGAAAATCTATTTCTCTTGCACTCTGCTATAAAAGCACAACTAACAGACTTATGAACTTCTTTCAGATATTCCTCCATTTTCCCAATAAAAATATCAAACCAGTTATCGAACAAAGACACCCAAAATAGCACTCACTTTGCTCTTGAGGAGATCACCACATTCACGCGACCAGGTAAGGGTCTGAACTTGGCCGGAATGGATTCCCAGGTCTTGCGTCCCATCAGAACGGCATTCTGCTTCCCCGATGAAGTTGTTGCCTTGGTCATGCGGCTGAAGTACTTCATCTCCTCTCTAAACAGATTATTTTTGGGTGGGTTAATAAGAATTGCATAAATCTGTTGGATCATTCTTTTTTTTTCTTTGTCGTAAATGCAATGATTGGGTACTTGACTAGTATGGAATATTTTAGATGCGTATTATGAACTACATTATCAAATGGTACTTTGGAAAAAAAGTACACTGAAACATATCACTAACTCATAAAATAGAACCACCAAGTTTTCTGATTGCTTTTTCAAAATAGGCAGAACCCCTCCCCTTTCAATCATTCTGTGCATGCCCCTGCAATTATTCTCTTCAATTACAGTGTAAAAGGCACCTGAGGTAAAATGCAACTGTGTCTGGTTCTGAGACTTGCCACTGTAAAATCATCTATTCATTAAGATAGCATTAGTAAAGGGGTAATATTGTTTTACTAAGATCTTTGAAAAAAAAATCCAATCAAATAATTCACCTCTGCAAATTATTGCAATCCTGTGACTGATTCATCACCTGTCAATAATCTCATAAAATCATTCTTTTGTCACTGTAATGTTAATAACAACTTTGTCTACATGGTCATACAATCTTTTTTTTTAAAGTTGAAAAGAAACCCCAAGCCATCCAGTGTCTGAGTGTTGCTGCCCTCAGACACGACCAATCATTTCCAGTCGGTCTTCTCTGAGAGGGGAACCTGAGGAATCAGTCAAATCTGACACAGAGGTTCTAGATTTATTTTGTCTTATAAAAAAGCCTGTGTGATGAATCTGACTTCTTGGGCAATAAAGGATAGGGAATGTTTAATAATCTGAGTTTTGTAATTGCTTCTTTAGCAAACTTATCAGCTTTCTCACTTCCCCCAACTCCTATATGTAAAGACACATACATCAGTTTGCTTTGATGCGTAAGCCAGAGTGTAGAAGAACAGGTTATTCATTTTCTTCCATCGGTTCATTATGTTCTTAAGTCTACCTTATTTCCCCATCCTGCAGGCATACATTATTCAGCACTGTTGTACTCTGGTCTGTGTGGTATACAGAGTAATAGATGATAAGTAATTTTTTCATAACAGTTTTGAGACTCTTCTCTTCTTTTCACCCTTTCCTGTGCACACATAAGATCCTTAGATTTGGCAGTTAGGGTCCACTCCCCTAAGTGGATACCCTTCCTAACCTCAGAGCAAAGGGAGGCATCAAACCCTCTCACTTTGAGTCCCATATGGTCACCAGTTGTACATGCTACCAATGCACCATGTATCTTGATAGAAGTGAAAACAAAGTATTACATATAGAGGATAAAATGCCATGTATATTTACCAATAAAATTAAGTATGTTGAAAAAAAAAAGAATGATGAAATTTACTTTAAAAAAAGGTGAAGTACATATTTTCAGTCCTTAGAGATATAAAGTGAAAAGTTATAACTTTTACAGGACATGGAGTTCAGTGTGTTTGTGTAGACAAATAGATGGATAAAGACTCGGACACACACACAGTTAGAACCTCTTTAACCCTTTGGCTGCAGTATTTTGAAGTAAGTTTATACAGCCTTGTGTTGGTATTATCATATATGGCCCGGACCATCCGCGTCTAAGCCTATTGCTTGCTTTGACAGCAAATGATGTCATCCGCGACCAATAGGTTAATCTGGCATTCTGCGACATCTAATAACCATTGGTTTAAGAAATCACAATTGCTAAGAATAATCTTAATCCATCATTGCTATATTTTGTTATTGATTTCCACATTTCTGCTTTTTAATGTTTGTCAATATATTTTTACAATCACTTGATAAATGAATCTTTAATGTGCACCTTTTGCACTTTATATACTAGTTTCTGATGACCCTTATTTAGATTAAGAGTAATACTGTACCGTGAATAAAAATGCGGTTTCTCTTTTGAAATTTATTACAAAACCTCTCTGATCCAATGATGTCCCAGTCAGTGCCATGACAGCAAAATCTGATTGTCCTAATGCAACAGATTGGCCATGGGTAGCCCACCATCTTGAGCCTGAGTACTGGGTCAAAGGGGTTGTAACTCCAGGAAAACTTCTTATGGAAAATTCACAATTATTTTCTCCTTTTGAGATTTTGCCATCATCTTCACATGATCACATCAAGTTGCATTGATTTTGCACTGTCCATAACCCTTTTACAAAACATTATTCAAATGACTGAAATGTCTCCATCTGTGGCATGGTCGACGAAGGAAGGTGGACATAAATCAAAAGTATTAAGGCATCGTCCATCGCACCTTATAACAGCTGTATCGGTAAAATGATCGCAACCATAGCAAAGAATAGGGATACTGCAATTGTACCAAGAACTCTCTCTGAATCACTGCAAATTCTGAGGTTCTCATTCTTATTTTGTAATGATTGATTCTGCAATTTCCTGTTTTAATCTCTTCTCTAACACAAAAAATTTTAACTTTCAAGGAAGATAAGAAAGATGCCATTGTTGTCAGAGCATTCATATTCCTTACTTAGCACGAAGAGATTAAGAATACAGTCTCAATTCCCATATCACTCATGATATTAAAAGTATATCTTGTACAAAAAAATCAGTTTATTTACAAAGCTTACAAGACAAAACTACTTATCACATATCCATTTGTTTAAAAAATTAGTTACAATCTTTGGCTGATTCTGGCAGACAGTGAAATGCTGCAGTATTTACTACTTCAACCTTGTCTACACAAAGAATCTACAAGCTAAACGGAGACAAAGTAAGACTTGGACCTGACTTTAACCATCGACCATTTCTTTCAAGTGTGTGCATATAAATGAACGCATATACATATATACATATATACATATACATATACATATATACATATATACATATATGCATATATGCAAATAATATACAATATAATATAATATACATATGTATATGTATATGTATATGTATATGTATATGTGTATGTGTATGTGTATGTGTATGTGTATGTGTATGTGTATGTGTATGTGTATGTATGTATATGTATAGATATATATACACATATATATACATATATATATCTATATACATTTATATATATATATATATATATATATATATATATATATATATATATATATATATATATATATATATATATATATATATATATGTGTATATATATGTGTATATATATGTATAAATATATGTATAAATATATGTATACAATAATAATTCATAATAATTAGAATAATAATAACATATCACACATCAATATACTTTATCTTTGCATCCTGTCTCTTCTTTTAATGTTCAATCGATTTTCTTTCTTCCTAAATGAGTGAGAGGAAGCAAGCACAAAACTCTGCACCTCAAATGTTACAAGCCTGAGTTTGTTACAGCTCTAGCATTATATTTGCCACAGATTAGTCACCCGCATATGCACTTAAAAAATTTACAACATTACTGTTCTCATTCATTAATTCTCAAATCACTTCCATTAATAAAATGCAGTTTTGCAGAACTTGCAGTGAATCATACTGCATTTCTACATTAAGAATGACACAATGTCCTTTAGTAGGGCCTTGTTCTAGCTTAGCAATATTAAACGAGCCTCGATTAAATTACCTGTCGAAAAGACCAATGCATCAGTCAGCACAAGCATGGAATGTATTACAGTGACATCAGAAACACACGAGATCTTTGGGAAAAAACAAAAGATCTAATAATCGAATAAACGTGAGAATGAGGATTACCTTGTAACACTATATTCATGTCTTGATTCTATCACTTTTCTTTGTGACTTTAAATTTGTCAATTAAGAGGAATAGGTAATCTTTAAAAAAAAAAAAAAAAAATAATAATAATAATAATAATAATTATATATATATATATATATATATATATATATATATATATATATATATATATATATATATATATATATATATATTGGCCATAAAAATGTTAAAATATCAGTACATAAAAATTACAACTTGAAATATATGACCTTCATTCAAGATGGATATTATGAGACAACAGAATTTGCTAATTAATAAATAGTTCCTTTTGGCTGCTTTCTCTTTCCTATTCACTCATCTTCTACATATCCTCAATAGTTCTATAAAACAACAAAGGGTAAAGTCTGTTTTCAATGATCAAAACTGAATATACAATATGGATTCCTCCGGTCTGAGACCAGGAACTCGGGGATAAAATTGGTACTTAATCAGACTTTTTCAGTCATTATTTCTATTGAACAGTTTTCAATTGAAATGTCTTAATGATATTTTTTCCAAATAGGTTATGGGAATGGAATAATGTTGAAACTTCTTTTCCAAAGACATAAGACAAGGAATAATTAAGCTTCATAGCCAATTAGGATGATAAAGAAATTTAAGAATCTTAGAACAATTTCATAAATAAGAGAGGAAATGTTTTTTTTCCCCGGTACAATGACACTGATTATGACAAAATAACAATTTCTAAATGAAGGGGATAAAATGCAGAAATTAAGCTGGAGTAGGATTAATAAAACAACTACTCCAGCTATTTCCAGTATGAACTCCAAACTGAAACTTGAAGATGTATCATATTCTAAATATTCACAAGAGGTTATTTGCTCACAGGATTTACAACCTATCATACTTAGGATAGTTGTGCTTATCATCCAAGTTACACCAACACTCCACACAACCGTCTGAAACTGAAACTCAAACGAGGCATTCAAAAAGATGATCCTACAGTCTTCCACTGTAAAAAGTCTCAGTATTGTTTCACTCTCCACAATATATATATATATATATACATGTCCACACACATATACATATACTTTCTATTTATCACAGTTTCAGCAAGCTGCAGGAGGGGTTGATAAGCCAAAGAGCAGGTCAGCACGTGAGTTCATGAAGTGGACGACAATCACGGACAGAACTAATGACACCACACCTCCACACACTAAAGCAACTTCCTCCAATACAGATGGCCGGAGGAAAATCATGACCTTAGTCAGCTTCCATCCACTCTCCGTCCAGGTCGAGTACTCGCCAGATTTCCAGTCATAGTCTTCAATGAGGAAGGCAGGACTCATGGCATCAGTCATCCTCACCGTGGTCTGCACGCACGTTCCGTTACGCAAGTTAGAGAAGTAGTATAACTGGTTCATGTTGTACCTACTTTCCAGCTGACAGTCTGACTGGTTTCTTTCTACCTCATCCCCAAGGAGCCCGGCCATGATGTACATTGTGACGAAAGACCTCTCCCGCTCTCCATTCTCCACACTTACGTACAGCTTGACAGGTTTTGGTTCCAAGTATTTTGCTGTTTCTCCACCATACTTCTGGACAAGGTTACAAGTCATGTTCTTCATGTAGCAAAATAGGAGCTCGTTCGTAAGCTCTGGATCGGCTGTGATCTTCTTGCTGGTATTCGTAGCTAATCTGTAGATAGTGGTGGCCAAAACACTGGCAACATTAGTGATATGTTTATGATAATTATCTGTGTCACTGGTTTCGTTATCGGCCTGATACCTGACATTACGATAATTATCCAGGAAGCTCTCGTAATAAGGGTTTTTAAACTCTCCCTCGTGATCGGTGATCACAACTCCCGAAATGTTTACACGTTTCAAAAAGCTCTGGATGGAAGAAGGTGGGAGAGGAACATCCTCCTTAACCCTAACAAAGGAGAGATCATCAATTAATTCTGAAGCATCTGTTAAGACTTCAAGCAGGTTGTCTGTTTCTTTTTTTACTTCAGAGTTAGCATTAGAGATGGGATCTGTGTGTAAGAACAGCTGTTTTGACTCCATAGCCTGTCCAACCTGCTCCAGCTCTATGAAGTAGTCGATATGGGTAAGATTGATCTGTCCAACCTGATCTTTCACATCCTCTTTGATTTCGTAAGGAAACTGTCCCCGCTCCATGTCCCAGACTACACGCGACGATCCGATGTAACCCCAAGTCTCTCCCTGGAAGAGAATGAAGAGTACGTTCTTGTTGCTCGCGTTGATGATCTCCTCCTTATGTTTAAAGATTGCCGTGGCAGCCGACATCAGGGTGACAATTCCCGAGACGGCAGAGTTCGCACCGGGTGAAATATTGTCAAACATTGTTGCCGCATCCATTCTTGCTGCCACTACGATAACCGACTTCTCAGGAACCTCGTCACTAATGTTCATGGGTTTCAGTGTGCCCCAAATGTTGTAGTCAAACAATGGATCGCAGAAATTGTCTGTGCTTATGGGCCCTATGGAAGCCCGCCTAATGCAAACTTCAGAATTGGTAGTGCCGTACATGTTGGACTTCAATTCCATGGAACACAGAGGCCAGTCCCTTGGCATGCCATTCACAGGATTATTGAACTTCTCAAAGCAATTCTGAATATTCTCCACCGAGGTCTGGTTGGTGATGAGGAAGATGGGGAATTCCCAGGACGTGTAGAGCAGCGAGGTTCCATTCGGGTTCCATGGCTTCTTCTTGCAGTAGCCTGCATAGTCAGGGTTGCTGGACTCGTTGTAGAGGCCGAGGTACCTGTCGGGGCACTCCGTCTCCCCAGAGAAGCCGTCGAGGAGCTGCGTCTCGGCGTCGAAGTCCTCGGGCACGATCACCACCACCCCGGACACCTTCCCCGAGTCCCTGGCCCTCTCGAGCACCGCCTCCGTCAGGAAGAGCGGCGTGATGGCCAGGATGTACGGCTGGTGGGGGCCGTGCTCGTACACCCAGTCGAAATCGGCCTTCTCCCTGATGACATGAAGGACCCCAGTGTTCCCGAAGAACTTCGACGTGCAGCCGATCTCGTGAGTGCCGTTGAACCTCTTGAAGCACGGCATGTCGCCCTGGATCTCATCGTAGATCTTGTTCTTCACTCGCTCACCCCCAGCGAGAAAGAAGGCGCCGCTGACGAGCAAAACCCATAGAACTGTCACTGGCCTTCCTGTCACCTTCGACGCCATGTTTGTTGACTCACAGCAGCCGAGGGAGAGCATCTTTCCCTTCCAACTCTTGCCTCTTTTTTTCACCCCGAATTCTACTCGTTTTCATAGCAAATCCAACAATTACGCAACACTTTCTTTTTTTTTTTTTAGATATGTTATGGTAAGGATAATTGATGAATTCGTGAAGTTATAAAAAAAAATAAAAGTCCATTATTATCAAACACCAATATTGTTTATAACAAAGTTTTCTCTTTTCTCTATAGCCATAATGTGATTGCCTTTAATTGTCGCATTTCTCTAAAATCGTCGTTACATTTAGCAATTTCAACAACGAAAGAAGCTCCATCACTTTCCCTTTTTCGTTCAACGTTCGCAATTGAACGAGTGGATTCAAAAGCACGATCTTCCGAACAGGTTGTTGCTGTAATTTGAATGCTTATTTGCCTATATCTATGAATATACAGCACGAGACGATTTTTCCTCTTTGATATGCAGTGCTAAGTGTATATATCATGCCAGGAAGAATAAATAAATCTTGCAATGCAAATACGACGTTAGCCTTTTAGTTTCTGTGATTCCACAATCCTTCGACTATTTCCAATCATAAATTACTACTTAACTATCTTTACGAGTGGCATCACATGACATCTAAGACAAACTCACAATACCACGAATTTCCTTCAAAATAACAGTCTTTTTTTATACCCTCCCACTGATATTTGTTACATGTTCATTTACAATCTTTTTTTACTCGCCTTGTGCATAATGACAGTGAATGGTTATCGACCAGAATTAAAGTCAGCTTTAACAGACTTACAGAGACCCAGTTAAGAAAAAAGAGAGACTAATATCACAGTTGCAAAGCGGGAAACATAAATCCCGTGGACTCTCCCTTCTGCAAAAGCCACCATCATGTCTTCTCTTTCCCTCTCTCTCACCTCAAACGCCATGGCAATTCTCCGTTGATTCCTATCCCTTGGTTTTCACAGGCGGCCACGATGATATTCAGGCGGAGAGAC